>JARQZK010001558.1:77500-100000 GCA_030704885.1 Cynegetis impunctata | reverse complement strand
TCTCAGAAACTGAATGTAGGAAATATTTGAAATTTTGGAAACTGGCTAGATGTCTTGGGGCCTATTCAGCTTAAATATTTTTATTTATTGGGCATTTCCGGTTATACCGAAAATAGACCCCAAGTCGCTTATTTTAAAAGGGACATCCTATATATTATTACATTTTTAAATTCCACCTAAATTATCAATTGTTTTTATAAGGAATCCTTTATTGCTAACTTTGGGTGGGATTCCTTGTTGAGAAGGACTTAATTCAATAGATTTTGTATAATATTCGAATGACTAATCATACAGGATGTTCAAAAAATAAGATCTCAAATGAGATTGAGAAAACTGATAAAAATCAATTTTTTCAAATGGAAACCCTCCATTTTTCTTATTTTGTAGTATTCAGCATCAAAACTTAAGGTAACTTTGTATGAGGTTATTTATACCTAAAAAATTTAAATGTCGAAATATTGCCAATTTCATATTTTCATATGACAATTTTTGCATTTAATCAACAATAAACAATTAGATCTAGGATAGTCACGATCGTATTTGACATTTCAAATTTTCGTAATGGCACCCAGGTTAAATTATACAAACGAAGATTATTTAAACTCATTTTTTATTTATGGACAATGTGATGAAGTTATTTCAAGAACATGTGATACATTTGTGACAACACATGAATTTTGAAGTTTCGAGAAAAATGCATTTGAATATTTCTTTACGAATTGATTTATTGTATTTCAATGTGCAAAATGAGAAAAAAATAATCAGTAGACCTGGAAACCAATGACGTTTTTTGAGTTGCCAGGTAAAGGAAAATCATCTGTCAATTATTAATCGCCCAGTTTTTGATTGTGTTGCTTGTTGCCGGAAGAGAAGCTATTTAGTAGTAATGCAGAGGTTTTCAAATAGAGAATTAGCAGATATCCACTTTCTACGTGGTTTATGCAATGGCACAGCAGGACGGTGCGCCAGCCCAGTATGGTGTGAATATTAGGATTTGGCTAAACGAATGATTTCCGGCTAAATGGATTAAAAGAGGTGTTCCTATTCCGTGGGCACCCCGATCGCCGGATTCAAATCCACTAGACTACTATCTTTGGGGCCGTATAAAATATATAGTAAACATAACAGAAGTAGACAACGAGGAGGAGTTAATCACCTAAAAAATTGGGCCAAATTTTTTTGCCAATACCCCCCTGCACTACCCACTCCTGAAAATATTGCAATACTAGCTTTGAGTACATCACATAGAGCGTAAAAAGTTTTTTAACTGTACCAAATTGTATCCAACTACCTTCATAGGTTTCGAAAATATTTACAGAAATTACCTTCACCTTTAACAGCCTGTATCTTAAAAACGAAGAAGTTGTAGACCCTAGTTTATATGCACTTTTATCTCTATTTTGGAAAGTAGAATATGTGGTTGAAATAGTGACGTCTAATTTCGGGACACCCTGTAGATATGTATAAATAAATATATAAATATATATATATATATATATATATATATATATATATATATATATATATATATATATATATATATATATATATATATATATATATATATATATATATATATATATATATATATATATATATATATATATATATATATATATATATATATATATATATATATATATATATATATATATATATATATATATATATATATATATATATATATATATATATATATCTGTACCTCGGTTCTAAAAGGGCCAATGTCCAAAATTGGAAAAATTTTGTTAAGCAAAGAAATGATCTCTATATAAGAAGTACTGTCAGTGTAAAAAGAGCCAATGTGCCAGGTTAGACACATTACGAGAAACGAAAACTGAACAGAGGCCAATCTCATTATAGCCTTGTTTCAAAAAAGGCCAATTGTACAGTACATAGGCCCTATTCACTCGAAGGAAATCTATTTCAATCAGAAGGCCAAAGCGCTGGACATGTTTCTCAGATAACCTATTGTGAACAGCGCGAGGCGCATATATTCGACAACTGGTTTGTGAAACGACGATTGATTCAATCAGAACATAAAAACGGTTCGTTCGTTGCAGAACGAAAAACGGTCAGTTATGAGGAAGAATACAAAAATTTGACTTAAGAATAGGATCAATATTGAAAAGAAGTAGTGAAAATGTATTCACCGTAATATCACCTATTAATTCGACTCCACTCCCTATTGACAATGCAAAGATAAAAGTTATGAAATACATAAGCCAATACAAAGGGCCATTTCATTATGGCTTCATTGCTGATAATGAAACATAAGATTTTATTCCTTACTGTCATTCAGACGATGACGATAAAATACACCTATGTCCAATGAAAAGCAACAGTTCTGATCCATTTTCTTCATTTTATACCTTGTTTTTTGTGTTACATCAGAAGGACCTATTTTCTCCTACCAAAAATTTCAATGTAGCCAATATCTACAAACTTTGTAAAAAAGAAATAAAAAATGGCCCAAATACCTGTTACACTTATATGAAGAACTTTCGAATTAATACCTGAAAGGAGCAGAAAATAGAGCATAATGAAGATATTGAATATATATATATATATATATATATATATATATATATATATATATATATATATATATATATATATATATATATATATATATATATATATATATATATATATATATATATATATATATATATATATATATATATAAATATATATATATATATATATATATATATATATATATATATATATATATAAATATATATATATATATATATATATATATATATATATATTTATATAAATATATATATATTTATATATATAATTATATAATATATAAATATATAAATATATATATATATATATATATATATATATATATATATATATATATATATATATATATATATATATAATCTCTTGATAATTATTAGCAATAACAGGCTGGTTGAATCTTAAAAAACTCGATTTAATTAATAAATTGACGTTGCTTTACTTGTTTAATATTTCCCAAAACTAATTTGCTTTTTTAATGTTAATTTACTCTTTCTGAGATCTCTCGGATGGAATTAATCGCCTCCGTGGCAAAGTTTGACCACATCTCCCATACCGGAGAGTTCAAACAATAAACCACAAATAAGTGATTTTCTTCCATAACAGAGGATTTTATTATAAAAATTTCATTAAAAACAGCTACTTCCATATAAACGAACTATACCGATAATTTTTGCTTTACTTGTTTAATATTTTCCCAAAACTAATTTTCTTTTTTAATATCAATTTACTCTTTCTAAGATCTCTCGGATGGAATTAATCGCCTCCGTGGCAAAGTTTGACCAAATCTCCAATACCGGAGAGTTCAAACAATAAACCACAAATAAGTGATTTTCTTCCATAACAGAGGATTTTATTTATTAAACTATTTTCATCTCCTAATTTTCAATCCAATACTTAGCTACGCCGTTCTGATGAGGACCAAAGAGTCCGAAACACGTGTCAACGGCTGCTTCCATATAAACGTTCTATACCGATAATTCTGCTCTACTTTTTTAATATTTCCCGTGACTTATTTCATTCTGTTAAATAAATAGTACTCTATTATTATTATTTTCGAACATTACATAGGTAAAGGTTTCTGTAGTTTCCCTTGCCTTCTAATGAAACAATTTTGAATGTTAATATTAGACTGAAAGAATTTTTAGCAAGACAGATCAATATTCAATTTTATCAAGTCAATAAATGTCAAAGAATTTTCAATTTTGTTCAAAAATTTTGAATAACTATGAATGTCATAATGAAACGTCAATTTATTAATTAAATCGAGTTTTTTAAGATTCAACCAGCCTGTTATTGCTAATAATTATCAAGAGATTAAAAATAAATCACAGGCAACAACAATTCGAATAAATATATATATATATATATATATATATATATATATATATACCCATAACTATGTATATTGATGTAAAATCTGCTGTTTTACTGGTGCCCTCATAAAGCTTGACTCCTTCAAAATATGCATTAATTTCATGCATAAAAATACTGCATTCACTTGATAAATGAGTAAGGATAACTGTATTCATCAGAAAGTATCACCAGCTAATAGCGTCATAGATAATAATTGCATTCATCCGATTCAACATGAATTAGGCTCCGTTAAGTAGGCTCGCACAAGTCAGCAATTTTTGATGAAAATTCTTTGAATAGTACGGAAATGCTAAAATATTTTTGAAACATCCCCTATAGGTATAAATACCCACATTGTTATATATGGGCCAACTCGACACCAGTCACAATTCAGCATTTTCAGATGAAAATCGCAAATTATCTAATTCTAGCGAAATGTTGGCGAATGCAAAAACAATTTCAAAAAAAGTTCCATGGTTGGCAAAAGAAAAACAGTATCTACTGAAATATGCGGGCCAACACGAACAAGTCAGCATTTTCTAATGAAAATCGAGAATTATTTAATGCTAGCAAAATGCTGGCGAATACTTGGAAATTTCGCCAGAACTCCTCATATTCTGCGAAAAATATCCGGACCAGTCAGGGTTTTTTGATTTGCGAAAAATCTCTCATAGTTTGCAAGAAATTAGTATTTGAAATTTCTAACCTAACGGAGTGAATCAAGTGAACTTGACTATTCTATCAAGAAATTGTCAGGGTAGGATTATTTAAGTGTAACTCTTTCCTCGTTAAATGCATTTTCTGTATTATTTCATTAATGAAAAACTATATAAAAATTGAAACATATAAAACAATGTAATGGAAGCAAAATTAGTAAGTAACAGAAATATGATATTTTTCACTAATGATTATTCCATTCAATCATCACTAAATTAAGTTCATATCGAAAAAAAACATTGAAACACTTATGACTAATAATATTTATCCATTATGATGAAAGAAGAATATACGAAAGCAATATCCACATTTTGTTGATCTTTTATTAGTTTATTGTAACTTATTGCGAAGTATATCCGCCTAATAATTAATGTCACCATATAAAAAAGCTACTTTTTCTTTTCAGTGAAATTTCACATTCAGAAAGTGAACTGAATTAAACTATTTGATAGGTCCCATTGAGAAGTAAAATTTGTTCAATAATACCGTATTAAATTCTAGTATTCTATATATTCTAATGGAATATCGATACTGCCTTCTACTGTTCCTCAACTTTGACACGCGAAACCAAGTCTCTGTTAGTTGTTAACATGTAGTCAATCAGAGTTGCGGACGCTGAAGTAATTCTGGTGTGCAGATCGACAAACTGGTAGACTCCAAGGCCTTCAAAAAATATGTACACAAACTTTGCGTCTAGTTCTTCAACTTTTAATGAATTGATATTGAATTCTCCCATACAAAATGAATTATCAACAGTGGGTTATATAACAGCATAATGTAGATTCAAAAACTCAACTAAGCTGAAATTATTTGGTCTATATACAATGCCAAAGGCAAGCTTCCTGTCCACAACATTCATTTCGAATCAAGGCTGCTCAATGTTCCCACTAGTTTGTAAACAAAGAAAATTGTATATGCCTTCTTGCATAAAAATCTACACTGCCACCAAGTCCGCTCTTGTCCTAACTAATCAAATTATATCTTTCCATATTAACCTTCTTCAACCATGTTTCACGTACAGAAATTATGTCAAGCTTCTTTAATTTGAACGTTTTTGAAATTGTTGAAGTGAGAAATAAATCCACCCAAATCAATATGCACAAAGCTAATTGAGTTATTAGAGCCTATATCGACTAGAAAATTCATACCTTACCGTAGAATGAAAATAATGAAAACAGATGCTCAGCTTAAGAATTCACAGGTACCTAAAGAAATAAAAACAAAGATATGCGTGACTAATCATGTTCCCTGTCCCAATACTGAAAGTCTGAATGATATAACCCCAAATTCTATGAATTGCACTCGTACAATTTTTACTGGCTCTTATCTAACAAAATAATCAAAACAGCACTTACAGCTACATAATACTTATATATAGAGGCCTCGGTAGACCAGCGGTAAGGTGAACCGCCTTATACCGTTTGTAAACCGAGGATTGTGGGTTCGAGTCCCACATCGCTCTTGGGTGTTGTATATGTCCGGAATTTAGTGGTTAAATAATTATGATGAATATTTCCCTCCTGTCAAAAATCCCTTGTAAATGGAATGCAATTATCGAAAATTACAGCGATAATTGCATTGTAGAGAGCGAAAGAGCACTGCGATAATTGCATTGTAAAAGCGAAAGAGCCCTGCGATAATTGCACCGCAGACCGATAATTGCATAGTACATAATATGCATGGCAATTCATTGCACCCTTCGATAATACAGCGACAATTTATAAGTAACGTCAGTTTGACAAGTAATGTCAAAAATATTATTTATTAAAAATGTCTCGTTTTGGTAAGGCTTCATTACAAGCTATTGAAGAAAATGTGTTGGAAAACGAACCAAATAATACGAAACAGAACAGAAAATATGTGTGGCGTCAGTTTATGAGCTTCTGTGCTGAGAAAAACTATATTTTAGATGAAAAAACACAAATTAATGTCCTGGAAAAAATATTAACGGACTGGGCATTCAATATGCGTAAGCAGAATGGCGATGAGTACAAAGAATGTACTGTTAAAACGATTTGGAACGTAACAGCTAAATTACCGATGGAAAAATATTTTACGGAATACAATATCAATTTTAACCCTTTTACTGATATTGAGTTCAAAGCAGCCAGAGATGCGAAAAATGCCAAGAGAAAACAACTACAATCAGATCCAGAGAAGCGAAAGGAAAGTGCAGTTTTTTTGAAGTACGATGAATTCCAAAATATGGTTCGTGGTTGTGACGAAAACACTGCAGATGGTTTGCAGAAGAAGGTATTTTTTGTTTTTGCTTTTGAATTAGCTTGGCGTGGTGCAGAAGGACACAAGTACTTAATTTCGTACTTCAAAGAAGAAGAAAATAACGTAGGTGAAAAAACAGGAAGAATTATTTACGATCCTGTGTTTACTAAGACGACACAAGGAGGAGAAAAACCATGCGCTTCATTGAAATGGCTAATAAACAATAAAGTCACTCCTGATTTGTGTCCAATTCGACTGTACAAAAAGTTCCTAGAAAAGCGGGTTGGAATAAAAACAGAACGACTCTTTCTCACTGTAAATCCCACTTGGAAGTTAAACAGAAAATGGTACAAAGATATTTCTGCTGGACGAAATACAGTGAGCAAATGGACTGTTCTACAAGCCAAAGCTTCTGGTTTAAAAACAGATAATATCAAGCTTACTAACCATTCGTTACGAGCTACGGCCGTCTCCCATCTCTCAAAAAAAGGGGTTGGCAAGCAGCAACTTATAAAAATCACGGGCCATTCAAATTCAAAATCAATTATGCCATATCTTCAAATGGATGAAGATCGCCATGAAGGAATAATCGAAAAAATGCGCGGCAATGACGTATCACAGGCACAGCATTCTGAAACATCCTCTTCAGTCGTTAATGCACCGATAGCTGCATTGTCTAACCATAATTCTTATAATAATTGTGTATTTCACTGCAGTTCCAGCAATTTTTGATTAAGTTTAACATTGAATAAATAGTTTCTCCATATTTTTACGTATCCTTTTATAATATATAAATTAAAAATTACAAAACAAACATATATTTGCTTCTCTTCTTTTCTTACAGTTGCGGGATGGTTATTGATGACAAGCTAAGAATTTATGAATTACTAACGTCAGTTTGATAAGTTGACAGTTCATTCGGGAAATATTCCCCCGAATTACACTCGTGCATCAAAATAACCGGATAATTTCGCATTCCAGCGTGTTGTCTTTGAAAAACTGCATTCGGTCATTTTCATATTTTGGAGAAAGAGCCCTCCACCTTCGGTGTCGGGCTCTTTCTCCAAAAATGAAAATGAACTCATGCAGTTTTTTGACAACACGCTGTCATGCAAAATTATCGGTAATTTTGATGCACTTGTGCAATTACTTACGAAAAATGTTGGGTAATGTACATAGTTTACAAGCCCATTGGCCGTTCGGAACCGGCGTTAAACTGTAGGTCCCTCGAGTTAAAAAAAAAAAAATAGTTATATATCATCAATACTGAAAGTTTGCTTCTTTTTACCACCGTAACATGAAAATCTCACCTCTCCACGACCAACAATTTTTCACTCTATGTTTTTGACTAGCCGATTAATACATGTTTTGTTTTTCCCTGCTTATATTTTATTATATTATATTCCATTTGTATACAAATACATCCGCCACTGGACACCGTTTCGGCGACTTTCCGCTCTTCCCAATCCATAACAGAAATCAATATCGTTCTCAATTAAGAAGATATTCGATTTAGTTTTTATCACGTCAAAGACCTTCCTCCGTAGATTCTCTGTCTCACCTTTCATTAATCGACTTATTACAATTCTATTATGCAGGTAGTCATTTTTTTGCGTCTCTACCTCTCTCTCTCTTATCTCTCATGCAGTCATCTTGTTGTTTCTTTAGTTCAATTTTTATGGAATCCTATTGAATAGCTCAATCTTCTTCAAATTATTGATTGTGTGTTCAGTATTATCCATTTCAATGTTGGCATTGGACAAGATAAGGTCTCTTAGTTCTTTGGCACTTGTCTTCATGCACTCTTCTATTGTCATAACTTGTACTTCCAAATCAACTGATTTCACTTTGGTCTCATCTTTAATCCAGTCATCTTGAAAAATACAACTGGTGGACTACTTCAGAGTTCTATGGAGTATTTCAAACATTTTTCTAGAATATTATTTAAAACTTTGGGAACCAACTTGAAACACAGCATTTTTATACGGCGACATTTGTTGATCTGTCCCTTATTTTACTGGTTCAGAATGCAGTATGGTTAAGGTTTTCTTGATGTCTGATGGATATGAAAATAAATTTTTTTTTTCAAATATTTTGGCATTTTCTGCTGAATGAGCTCAAATTATTTTTGAGGCTCAACCAAGCTGCCGAAATTTTGATGATCTCTAGAAATCCATAAACTTCGAAGAATGGAGTGGCGTTAAGGTACAAAAGAAGAATTTTTTCAAACCGATTGCAAAAATTCAGGAAATTAAGGATATTCAAAATTCTCAAAATCAAGCCTTTTAAACATACTTGTGTTCTGTATGTAGATTGAAACCAGATTTTGAAATGGTTTTACAGTCCCAAATACCCTCCAATCTGAGTTATATGGTTGAAAATTTGTACGTGGATTGAGACGATGTCAGAACAATACTCTTTGATTGTATTGGAGTCTTTTCTCTGAATCTCTGAAAATATTTTGATTTTCAGTGGAATTTCAAGTTTTCGCAGACCTTCATAGCTTATACAGATGTAATTGAAGGTTTGAAATCTCTTGGCGCTTTTCCTCAACAGCTGTTATCTTAAAAAAGAGATTTTCAGATTTTTCGTCTGTTTCAATATTTCGCGGACACATTTCCTTCCTTAATTGGATTATTGAGGAGGAAGTTCGAAGTCAGTGACGGAGCTTTGTTGCTCGCGTGCTTTTGCACTGTCTCACTTGAAACTGTAACAAGGTTTTCCAATATTCAAATCTTACTCCAGATTCGATAGCAGTAGGTATCTATTACCTATATTCAAGGTAACTTCATGAATACTGTTTTATTTTCATATGATCTCCAGGCTGTTTGTTGTTTTGTTGGGTTTAAAAAAATAATTTATATTCGTATTTCACTCTCATACGCAAATATAATAACGACGTAGTTAACATCTATGACTTTTCAAATAATATAGTTAATTAATTCTTTCACCGACAAGTATATAGCCATACATCACTCTTAACTAAGTCAACAATACAGCATAATTCTTCATCAAATAATAACAAAAATTGAATTTATTCATCAATCATGAACAAATCTAATATATTTCAGAACTTCAAATAGGACAAATTATTTGGCATGATTATCAAATGAAAAATTTAACTGTTTATCAGCAATTTCACTCAGAAATTTAGTTACAATTGATAGAATAGGTGATTGTACACAAATTCATGATAGATTAATTATTTCCTGCAGTCTGTTCATTTATTAAATTGTCGGCATTCCTATATATATATATATATATATATATATATATATATATATATATATATATATATATATATATATATATATATATATATATATATATATATATATATATATATATATATATATATATATATATATATATATATATATATATATATATTTCCAAAGCTATCTTGAAATATTTCTAATATTCGAAAATGTATTTGTGAAAAAATTATTTTGTTTTCAAATTTCCTAAATTTCGGTACTACAGCAAATACTACGTTCGAGTTTGTGAACACCTGATAGTTCAAACTGTTCCCGCTTTCTGTATTTATTATACATGATATATGATGTGTTTTAAAGGAGATGTTGGATTCATAATAAAGAAACAACTTATTTATGGAACTCGAACATCAAGTAAGCTTCTGAAATTGAAATGTGTTCATTTGATTATCTGGTTTATTGACCTGCATTGTTTTTTCAGAACGAAGTCCATTAAGGTAGGGTTTTGATGATTGTTGATAGGAACCTGTTCAAAATACTTTATTTGATGGAATCCATCGTTACGACTTGATAATTTAACATAATGAACCGAAACAAAACTTGAATTCGCTACGTTTATTATCACAAAAATAATTAGAAAATATAAAACTGCGATTGCAATTTTTCATCATAATACTTCATTTCCGATGATGGAATATTCAATGATTTACGAGATATATTTATCAAAACAATGTAATAAGTAATGGCATAAGCATAACAAAGAGCACAACAAACACAGGTGCTTTAGGCAGTATACTACTACATCTTATGGTCATGTGCTTATATATTATGACAATTTGGAGGAGGTAGTATGAATTATAATATCTGTCTGAGATCATCTTTGTGATATTGAAAATGTTTTTAGCAGGTTTTCACTTTTAAAACCTGCTTATTAAAATGGGTGCGATTAGCAAAGGTGGACCTAGGACCAATATAGTTTTTCATTTTTCACTTTTTATGATGCTTGGCACCAAAAACTCAATTTCATATATATATATCCTTATATATATATATATATATATATATATATATATATATATATATATATATATATATATATATATATATATATATTCGTTTGTATGTGCTTATGTATTTTAGCGTTGTTTACACGATAACGGGCGCAATTATGAAGCAATAGGGTTGAAAGTTTGTAAATAGGTAATTTCGTATGATATCTTGGATGGAATTGTTTTTGGTTCGAATTGGCTGGGGGGTTGACCCCCCTGGGGGCAAAATAAATCTTGTTTACACGATAACGGACGCAATTTTGAAGCAATAGGTAGGGATGAAAGTTTGTAAGTAGGTAGTTTCATATGATATCTTGGATGGGATTGTTTTTGGTTCGAATTAGTTGGGGGGTTGACCCCCTGCAGAGAAAATAAATCTCATTTACACGATAAAGGTCGCAATTTTGTAGCAATAGGGCGTAATTTTGGAGCAATAGTATGAGTAGGTAGTATCGTATGATATATTGAATGAAATAGGTTTTAATGCAAATTGGTTAGGGGGTTGACCCTTTAGGGAAATGAAACTCATTCACACGATAGAAGAAGCCATTTTGATACCTACCATAGGGTTGAAACTCTGTAGATAGGTAGTTTAGTACTATATCTTGGATGCTATTTATTTCTGTATGAATTGGTTGGAGGGTTGACCCCCCCCTGGAGGAGGAAATAGATCTTGTTCGCATGATTAAGAGCGCAATCTCATAGAAATAGAGTTGAAAATTTGTAAGTACGTAGTTTCGTATAATACCCCGGATGTGATTGGTTTTGGTACGAATTGGTTGGAGGGTTGATCCCCCGGGGAGGAAATAAATATTGTTTACACATTAGAGAGCGCATTTTTTTTGAATTAGGAAAAAAATCTTAAAAACTGATACGTTATGAAAACCTGCTCTTCCAATGCAGCTCGCTGCGATAGAGTTTTTTTTTTGTACAGAGTGAAATGCAACTTTCATGCCTGCGGATGAAAGCTAGAACTTGAGTGCTGTGCGAAGGCAACAATCAGCTGAGAGTCTAAACGTGTTTAAGTGAGAGGCGCAACCTAAATTTGTCGTACTTTTGTACAGCCGATATTATTAAACCGTCAAAGAATTTAACAATATGTAGAAACTTTTTATCAAATTGTACTAGTTGCTTTTTGTACAACTGAATTTTTTGGGTTCTAATCAGTTTCAAAATTCAGTCAAATAATCAAACAGAACGAACAGTAGTCAAACAAATTTAACATTGCTAATCAATAAATAAAGTTTTCAAAAAGGTGCAGTCGTTTATCGAAGTAAGTATTTTAAATAAAATGAACGAATATCCTTCAGAAATAGTAGACGTGAGTAGTGAAATATACCTCTAGTTGTTGCCGGAAGAACATCGATATATTCACTTAAAGGCTCACGAAGACTTTGTCGATTTGTGCGATGTATTTTGATATAAGGTAAAATTATTGAGTAAATTCGAAACAATACAAATGATTGATTTATTAGAAAAAAAGTATTTTGCACAATATGTTTTAAATTGACAATGTTTTATAATAAACGGGCGTTTTAGCCTTATTTGGACTATAAGGTTATGCTTAATTTTGACTTAAGAAACAGCTAACAATGAAAAAAATGTACTCTTCGGAGGAACATATATCAAATCCAACAGCTCTACCTACACAAGTTATCGGTTATTATATTTTCAATAATAAATTGAATGATGTTTTCAAAACAATTCAATAATACTCACGTTTCGAATAAAGCAGATTTCATTACTTCTCTACAAGTGAAATTTGTCATGATTAACGCAAACAGTTAAAATATATATATATATATATATATATATATATATATATGTATATATATATATATATATATTGCTCCTGCAATTTCCATCACACAAGCTTCATTGAACAGATTAAGTTTAAAATTTTCGTCTCTCATATAGGTATTCTTTCCAAGGAAATTTTGAGAGGGTTATTAAAAAATATGTTGAGATTATTGAAATATATTTTTTCTTGATACTTTAAAAAGCCTTGAAATGCATTATGGTTTGAAAATATGAAATATATGAAGATAACTTAACTCAACCTGGCCGTTCATCATGAAATTGAAGTTTGTTTTATGATTGAGAAAGTTTCTAATATTTCAAGTAAGCGTCTTTAGGAACTTTATTCTTAATTGAAAACTCATATACTTTTCGAAATGGATGTTCGTTCTAGCTGCAATGGTTTAAAAACAATCGACCAGTCTGATCTAGATACAATTCAGAGAATTTTATTCAAGGTTTGAACTCAATTTTGATATTTAATTTAGGTCTTCGTCAGCAACTTTTTCTGTCAGTGAATCGAAATAAGTTGAAGGTATAAATTTTTCAGCAATCTCTATTTTCGATTGATAATGTATGCTGCTATATGCAATATTACTTTGTTTCCTTTTAATCATTTCATCTATCATACTAATCATGACGATTGAAAAGGAACTTACCCATCTTATTTTCAAACCATTGCCGCAAAAACAATCACCCGTTTCCACTCAATCAAAATACAAACGGTAGGATCTTGCCGAACGAACAAGTTAGCTTGATTTTTCTCTTATATCTTTGATATTTTTAAACTATAATTCATTTGGATAACTTTTGAATTGAAGTGGAAAAACCTATTCAAATAACCTACCTTGAATGTTTCCTTTGGAAGGCCGATCTCTACTAACCCTACCAGACTTTGCTGGAAAGGCGATACTTGTATGGGAGATGCATTTCTAGCAGGTGTACACTTTGAAACCCTGCCTATTAAAATGAAATCTTGTTTACACAACAGAAGGTGCTACTTTGTCGCAATAGGATTGAAGGTTTGTATCTATGTAGTTTTGTATATCTTGAACAGGATTGGTTTTGGTTCGAATTGACCCCTCGGGGGAAGAAATGAATTTTATTTACACGAATAAAGTCACAATTTTTGAGTAACAGGGTTGAAAGTTTATAAGTAGGAATTTTCGAGAGATATCTTGGATGGGATTGGTTTTGGTTCGAATTGGTTGAGGGGTTAACCCCCAGAGGGAAGAAATAAATCTTATTTACAAGATAAAGGTCGCAATTTTGGAGTTATGGATTTAAGAGTTTGTAAGTAGGTATATTCGAAATATATCTTCGATGAGATTGGTTTCAGTTCGGAATGGTTGGGTGGTTGACTTCCTGGGGGAAGAAATAAATCTTGTTTGCATGATAAAGGGCGTAATTTTGGAGCAATAGAACTCAAAATTTGTGAGTAGGTAGTTTCGTATGATATATTGGATGTAATTGGTTTTGGTGCGAATTGGTTGGGGGGTTGATCTCTCAGGGGAGGAAATAAATCTTGTTCACATAATGGAAGGCGCAATTTTGGGACCACAGGGTTGAAAAATTGTAGGTAGGTGGTTTCGTATGATATCTTGAATGATATTTATTTCGATATGAATTCCCTCCGGAGGAGGAAATAAGTCTAGTTCACGCGATGAAAGGCGCAATTTGTAGAAATTGAGTTGAAAGTATGTAACGAATTGAGGAAGAAGAAATATTGTTTACACATTAGAGAGCGCAATTTTTATTTTTGACTTGGAACAAAAATCATAGATGAATGAATTGATTTTTTAAACTGGATGCGTTATGAAAACCTGATTTTCTAATGCAGCTTGCTGCGATAGAGTTTTTTGTATTCAGTTTCAAATTAATTCTGTCCGATGATAGTTTTCTTAGTTACAATAGCGGTATATTTTTCATGTGATGTTCTTGATAAATCATCGTAGTGATGAAGGATTCCACCAACTATTTGATGTATATCATTTCACTTCTATAACCGACAGAAACTGTGAGAACGCAAAAGTATTAACCACAGACAACAGATAAATAACTGATCGCGCCATCTTACTTCAATCATAAGAAATGTGTATGTCAATCGATTTTCCCTCTAACGCCTAAAATATTACTTCAGTGACTATGCAGTTTTAATAGATTGTATTTTCTATAGAAATGAACAACGGTTGATATCCTTATGATGAAGTAGCAGAGGCCATAAAAATTGAAGGAAATGTATTTTTCGTTCTCTTATAATATTCAGTGTATGACATGTATTAAAATAGTTGTCTTGGTTGTTCAGGTATTTTCTGGTTTCCTCAATTTTGGGAAATAACAATGAGACTTATGTGTCACTTCAAATATAAACTCTGATCAGCATCTCTGATATTTGTTCTATGTCAGTTATAGATGAAATAACTTCAATTTTTTGTATGGAAAATTATATTTTATTGAGAAATTCATATGACCTTCCTCGTCTGTAAAAAGTTTACTATACTAGGCAGCTAGATAAGTGATACGTTGAACTCGGTTTTTCATGTGCATTCTTTTTGAAATTGAATTTTTCTGAGAGATCATTCTTCAATAGAGAATTGAAACAATGAACTTTTCATTTAATCGATCTTCTTCGTTCAAAATTATAGAATTTCAATATAGAGTCCTTCAAAATAAATGAGAATTATTCAATAACTTCAAAAGAAAAGAATAATCACACTCTTAAGCTTCAATTTGATAAATGAAAGATATAAAATTTTCATAGAAAGAATAGCAAAAAGAAACACTTCAAATTAAATTAAATCAAAATTTCATGGGTGTTAAAATAGACCTAAGAACACAGTATAGTAGTTCAATGTTAGAAGGTGAAGTTCGGGCACTCTTCCACATTATAAAAGGCATGTTTACACCGAAAATCCTTACACTTATTCTTATAGCATCTAAAACATGATAACCTGACACTGAGGTAATTTGTTGTAAAGTTTAATTCCTATAAAATCTGGTCGACTTTGACACCTCTTTAGCCTACAAAAGTTGCCAATAAGATTGTGTTCAATCCTGGTGTCATGATCACGGACCTCATTATGGGACTGAAATAACTTTTCATTGTGTTTAATGAGCAACAGATTTTGCAAGATTCATAGTGATGGGAAAGTAAGGATACCCATGCTGGCGAAAGCAGTTCAGTCAGTACTCCGTGTATCCCAGCCCACACATATAAGGGCTCTCCTCAGCAAGCCATAGTGCATCGGTCGTCTTGCGTTTTCCCTATTCTATGAGTAAAAGACTCGAAGGAACCGTGTCCCGTTAAGAATTGGGTAAAGAAATAATTTGTTCGCCTGTGTGGGCAGTCGACCCAGGCTCTGACATCTGGAATCAGCCGCTAAGTCCATTCCTCCACTCCAGTCTGTTGCGTCCACTTCTGTTGCCATTTCAGCATGATTCTTTTCCTCGCCATTCTTCTGTTCCCGGGCAGCCTTCCTCCGATAGTGTAGAGGAAGCATACCTCTGCCACCATCAGGTCGAAGGGAGGGTAACCGGCTATGACTTGGACAGCCTCGGCCGATGTCGTCCTGTAGGCAGATATAACTCTCAACAGGGCCCTCCGTTGAACGGAGATACACTGCTGTCTCTGCTTCACCTGTTTTAGTATGTCTCTCCACGCAGGGGCCGCATACAGCATAGTGCTCTGTACGACCCCGCAGAGTAATCTTCTTTTGAAGTACTACGGGCCTCCTACGTTTGTTAACAGCCTCTGTAGGGGTCCTGTCAGGTTACGCAACGCAAACCCACTTCTCAATCTCGCACACACACACTCTCAACATGTTTAATCCACTTAAGCTTTGTATCGATCCCCAACCAAGAAATTGCATATTTTGTTTTGTCTGCATTTAAAAGGAGAGCTATTTGCCATAAACTACTCTTCTGTCTGTGTATATATTGTTGTATATATCCACTATGATAACTCATTCACTTAGTTCAATAATAAGACGCTCACTGGTTTCATGAACTACCTATTCATCTGAATCCTTCGATTCTAGATTTGTTTATGCAAGTTGTTTGAGAAACCTAATGATATAGTACACTCAATCTAGACCAAAAATGGGCAATCAGAGGAACTAAAAATACTAGTTCCAATTTTTTCAGAAATGTGTAGGGAGGGGTTCCCTGAGCAAGGAAAAAAAAAGTCCCTCCAAATCCCGGTGCCGCTAGAGGGGGGAGAGGGTTCAAATGTTTCATTTTTAAGTTTCTCGCTTATAACTTGATAACGGTGCGTGGCAGTGAAAAAATTTTTCAGTACAAAATGAAAGCATATCAAATTTGCTACAAGTTTAGTTATATACATTTTTTCAAAAAACTGGACCGTTTTCGTGCTACCGGCTCGGTAAATGTAGATATTAAAAAAAAATGTTTCACACTTTTTTTTCGTATATTTTTGTCTTTTAGACACTCACTCGTTAATTCTAGCGGAGAATCGTCGATATGAAATATAAACAGCATTAAATTCTCCGGAATAATATTTATCCAACATTAATTTATATTGAACGCATCATAACATACAGTACTTTTAAGATTTCAACGAAAATCTTGATTTCCAAATCAAAATAAATAATAGTTTTGATCCATTTGATGGCTCCATTTAGGCAGTCACCTTCACATCCACAAATAGAAGAGCAAGATGTCTGCCTTCCTACAACCACACCTGTTATTGCAGCCCGTAGCAAATCGGCCAAATTTTGAATTTAAAATGTGGTCTGGAGCAGGAGATTGGCAGGATTTGACGGGAGTGAGCATTCCATGTTCATCCCTAACCCAATCCCATATTTCTAGGTAGATGGTGGTATCACCCAGCCAAATTTGGGTTGGAAGGAACACCCTATGAGCGTGCTATGCAGCAGGTGACAGAGGAGCCAAATTGGCTTTCATTCTTGTTGGCGATTTAACGAAGCAGCTGAAGCGGTGTTCACTCATTATATTTTCTACAAGTTTGGTTACTTAAATTTTTTCGAAAAACTGAACCGCTTTCATGCTACCAGCTCCGGAAAGGTGGTAATTTTTGAAAAAATTGTTTTCAACTCTTCTTTTCTGTATATTTTTGTCTTCTAGATCTCCACTGGTTCATTTTAGGGGAAAATCGTCACAATAAAACTTGTACAGTATTAAATTCTCTGCATACAAACAGCTTCTTACACGTTCTGAATCACAGTAAAATAACAATACAATATAACGGCATGTCAAAAACAATATAATATTATTTTTATCATATTTTATCGAAGTTTCAGTAAATAACTGATAGCGACCACCAAATTTAAAACAAATTTAAGAGTAACAAATATTAATTTGCGGGCGGTCGGGAATGCGTCTCATATGAAATGTTCCTGAGATGGCTTGTATACGAGATAAGACAGCAGGTGTCGGTGGTTGTGGTATGAAGCAATCCTCCATCCACCAAATAGCAAGTGGCCTAAGCAGGAGAAGCCATGTTTCTTATCCTCTACAACGCCTCACCTAACCAAGAGGATTTAAATGAACATCGCTACAGGTGCTTTGTTAAATCTAGCTTCTCTGCCACCAATCTAGCACCTCTGCCAAAAGCAGCTGCTGCATAGCACGCTCATAGAGTGTCCTTCAAACACAAATTTGGCTGGGTAATACCACCATCGACCCACAATTATGGGGTTGGGATAGGGATGAACATGGAATCCTCAATCGCATCAAATCCTCCGAACCTTCTGCGTCAGACCACATTTTAAATGCAATATTTTGCCGCTGTGCTACGGAATGCAATAACAGGTGTGGTTATAGGAACGCAGACATCCACTGCTCTTCTGTTTGTGGATGTGAAAGTGACTGCCTAAATTGCCCGTCTGTCCTCGTGGAAGACTTCGACGGGGATATTATCGACGAGACTAATCATTAATCATTGAAACGTAATAATAATAATAATTCTATTTTACTTGTGTCTATTTCAATATTTTTGTGTACAATAAAATTGAATTATTTTGAATTAGAGATTTCATTTACCAGTAAATTTCATTTACACCACTTTTACAAATATATATTTACAAAATATATTCTACAGATAAATAATTATATGATATATAAGATCTAATACATTTGTGTAAACCAGAAACATGAACATATGTAGAGAAATGGAGCCATCAAATGGATCAAAATTAGTATTTATTTTAATTGGGAAATCAAGATTTTTCGTGGAAATCTTAAAAATGCTGAAAGTTACGATGCGTTCAATATTAAATAACGTTGTATATATATATATATATATATATATATATATTCTTGTAGGGAATTCAATGCTGTATCAATTTTATATTGACGATTCTCCGCTAGAATTAACGAGTGAGTATTTAAAAGAAAAAAATTTACGAAAAACAAGAGTGAAATTTTTTTTTGAATATCTACTTTTACCGAGCCGGTAGCACGTAAACGGTCAGGTTTTCGAAAAAATGGATATAACTAAACTTGTAGCAAATTTAATAAGCTCTCATTCTGTACTGAAAAACTTTTTCACTGCAGAGCACCGTTTTCAAGTTATAAGCGAAAAACTGAAAAATAGGACATTTAAACCCCCTCCCCCCTCTAGCGGCACAAGGATTTGGAGGGACTCTATTTTTCCTTGCTCAAGGGACCCCTCCGTACACATTTCTGAAAAAATTGGAATCAGTTGTTTCAGTTTCTTTGATTTTCCTATTTTGAGTGGACTAATATATCTTGTTCCATAAAGCTTGATTCCTCGTCTTTCCTGCGAACTTTCTTTTAAATGTCTTCAGTTGAAATATTCTAGCATTTGGTTTAGAATCTGCTGCAAATGGTAGAGATTCCTCTATCATTTGCAGCAGATAGTTTTATTCTACAGAATATAGAAATGAGTATGAATTTATATATGAAAATATGAGTGACAACACAAATGCTAGATTCTAACATTTAAATGAGGAATTTTATGTCAATATCTAAGGAGAAAATCTGAATAAGAAATTCAAAGAGTGTGCCATGAAATGAAGAAAATCTCTAATGAACGCAAAAATTTAATGATTTATTCAGAAGAAATGATGAATGGTGAAGTGGACGGAAACACATCAAAACAATGAAATGTGAATGGAATATGAGTAAGATAAACATGAAACGATAAATAATTATATTGCGAAATATATGAACAGAAAATTGATAATTATGTAGATCAAATAGGTGACTAAATATCACGAAAATATCATAGTTCAGAAGTGCAGAAAATTAAAGCTATTGTAGAGATAACATTATGGAAAATGTTAGTTTGAATGGTTTGGATAATGTTTCTTCCGTATTTGTAGAATTCTGGACTTTCATTGTCTATAAAATATCTGAAACAAAAGTAAAAGAATAAAATTTGATTAATAAATGGCAAGTTCCACAAAAAAAAATAAGAAAAATAGCTTCAGCTGTTTTTCTTTTTGTTAAACGTGCCATTTACTAATCAAATTTCTTCCTTGTATTTTTGTTTCAGATATCTTATGGACAATGGAACTTCAGAATTCCATATATTATGGAAATATATATATGAAGAAAATTATGATTCAAAATTCTTTGAAGAATACGGAAAAAAGTAATTGAACTAAAAAATATCATGAATTTGAATCATTTAAAACAAATTATCACAGGATATTGAAGGGAAAGCTCAATTTGGAGGAATTTTGAATAATTCTGATAGAAAATTTTGAAGGGAATTACAATATTGCAGATCTCACACTGTTAATTTTAGAATATTTCAATTGTAAATGGATAAATATATTACAGATTATGCCATCAATTTGTTTGAAATGTCCAAACACTCAAAACCGGCATAAATTTAAGACGATATGATGAGATACATCCGCACTAGTTTTGATAAAGATTTCAGATATTGTGACTCAAATAAAATTAAAATTATAGAATTCTTAACAGAATATTATGTAAGTAGAGAATGAATTAATACAAACTGGTTCATATATTTGTCAAAAAAATAACGGTACAATATATAAATAGCAAGTAATTATACACTAGAACCAAATGGAAATGGACATGGTTATCAACAGGAGAGCACAAGATATAATTAATAGAATCAAAAAAATAAAAGAGGTTCATTGTAAATATATTAGAGATAAGTGAGTATACCTCCAATGAGGTAACATATATAGTGGAACTAATTTACAAACAAAAACAAACAGAACACATACAGCACCCACCATGGGCAGAATATGTCAACAATCAGTTGGATGAAAAGGTTATCATCTTGAATAACTCATTCATTAAATAGTAATGATTTCAGCTTCATTGCTCCTTCCAAAAATTTATTCAGTCTAGTCAGTACTCGCTCACAAGAAAACATAAATTTTATATAACCAATTGAGCAATTGAATATATTCAAGAACATTCATTGTAAGTACTATGATAAATTAACTCGCTTTTGGCAACAAATTATTCATTTCTGAAAACTTCTGATAAGGCAACGTATACGAACTATAGCCCAGTCAATGAAGGTAAAAAAACAAGCTTTGTCTCAACTAATTAGGGGAAAGCTAAATTTTTGCAAGGTGTTAGCACATAAAGTATACACTAAAAAAACACAAACTCTCGACCCCTACCCCTCTTGCTTTTTCTTCCACCCCTTCAGCAACCCTACGAAAGCAGTACTCTGGTCATGTACTTACAGCTTGAAAACTAATGAGGTTAGCAGGGTGATTTTTTTTTATTTTACTCCTAACTATATTATAAACAGATTATGTTATATTGATTTTTTATGTAGATAGCTCAGTTTCACAGTAATACTCAATTATATACAGAAAAATGTCACTACAAAAAACAAAAAGTAACTTCAACGAATTATAGCTTTTTATCATTACGTCATAGAAAGAAATGTTTCGAACAAAACTTATAGATAATTCAATTGGCTTCAAAATGGTGGGTCCAATAACGCTTGCCGTTAAGAATATGCCTTCATAGAGAGCGGTGAAACAGTGGTGGACACCGCGCTGCCGGTCCTAGCAGGACCGTTAATGCTAATCGCTAAAATGCACCGCTGCTAATACTGCTATTAATGATCTTGAATAGTCATTCGGTTGAAATGGAGTAACAATGTTATAAGGTTCTCTTTAAGTTTTCACAACCATATTTCATTTTTTTGCTATAAAAGTTTATGGTTCTCTGGTGTTACTGATAGTCTACGAAATAATGTCAATGAACAATTTTAAAAGGTTGTTGGTCGGGATGATTATTAAAAGAAAACCAATTCAAAGATTTGCCGACGTTTCGTTCGTTCGGGTGGGTGAGTGAGTGAGTGAGTGCGTGGGTGGATGAGAGAGTGAGTGAGTGAGTGAGTGAGTGAGTGAGTGAGTGAGTGAGTGAGTGAGTGAGTGAGTGAGTGAGTGAGTGAGTGAGTGAGTGAGTGAGTGAGTGAGTGAGTGAGTGAGTGAGTGAGTGAGTGAGTGAGTGAGTGAGTGAGTGAGTGAGTGAGTGAGTGAGTGAGTGAGTGAGTGAGTGAGTGAGTGAGTGAGTGAGTGAGTGAGTGAGTGAGTGAGAGAGTGAGTGAGTGAGTGAGTGAGTGAGTGAGTGAGTGAGTGAGTGAGTGAGTGAGTGAG
>JARQZK010001558.1:70000-72500 GCA_030704885.1 Cynegetis impunctata | reverse complement strand
TGGTCGCGTAGCAAAATCCCTATCTCCTCCAAGCCTGCCATGAGGAACTCCGTTCCAATGAAAAATAAATAACAAAAGTGAGCAAACGCTAGCGAATGATTACCTTACCTTAACTTTTACGAGCATTTCAAGAAAGTAATAAAGACCTCGGTGAAAGACTATGAATGAACGATGTAGAAGAAGATAGTATTAACACTGACAGAAAACAATAATGAAGGAACAACTGAAACAGAACGACAACGAAATAAAGGCTCAAAATAAGATCAAGTAGAGGACAGGAAGTTGCCACACGGGGCTGCGCCAAGCGGGTGTGCACTGTTGTACATACATGGGCGGCCGACACTCCGGGCGCTGACAACAAAAATTGCTAGTATCATGTTCACACAGTCAATAATAAAAATCATCCAATAAAAAATTTAAGAAATTCCCGAAGAAAATCCCTAGAGGCTTATTCATATTTCATAGACATATTCTATGTTTATCCGTATAGTACTTGTACTTTGGCAGATGCTTTGGCTTTGCGATAGACTTTTTTTAAACTCTGATTAAACTTTCACAGAAGTGAATCTGCTGCGATAAAAAAAATTATCCTTTATGGAATGGTTTATAACTTCCTTACGATATTTTTTTACTGTGCCAGAAGTCGGAAACCGACAAATACATTTGCATTAAGACATTTGTTACTGAGTCGGAAACCGACAAAAGGTGTTTTACATTTTGGTTGATTTTTCTTCGTTGTGTAACCAGTGTAGATGAATTTTTTCAAGTATTGTTTTACTTTTTGGGCTATTAGTTACATATTTTGAGAGAGTTTTTGGTTATAAAGCTTTGAATAAAATGGTGGATGCGTATTTTGAAATGTTAATAACTTTACAAACGAGTAGGTTTTATGAAAATGAAAAATAAATACCTATTACTTAATATATAATTTTTAATTTGGTGAGAAATTAATTTCATTGTTTACCTAATCAAATTCTTAATTTAGTGATTCTGTTGCTCTTAAGTGATTTGTGTAATTTGGCTCGTTTACGCTAATTATAATTGCCTTCTTATTTTATTATTTATTAGTTGTTAATATTTTTATATTTCAACCAGGATATAAAAAAAATATTGTCTAGGTTTGACTATAGACAGCAACGAATGATGAAAAAGGAAATAAAAAATTAAGATATTTTATGTAAAACATTTTGAATCAGGATCGAATCCGATGGGCTGAACCTTCGGCAGGACCTAGTTCTGCTAGCTTTAATGTTGAAATTGAAGATGTTGAAGCCCCTGAAGAAGTCTCCAAAGAAGCTTTGCAAGACGCTTCGATAGAAACTTCAGACGAACTCGTCAAAGTAGTTTCGCTTGAAATCTCAGAAGAAGCTTTGGTGCATGTCCAAAAAGTGGAAGAAGATATTATAGAAGTTTTATTATCTGAAGATCCTGGTACCTGGCCTGAAAATGTTAGTTCAGCAGCTGCAAGAAGCCTAGTTCGTAAACAGCCTTGTTAGTTCATTAACTGGAAATTCGGAATGGAAGAAAGTTCTGTACTAATTATTATTATCGAAATTCAACTAACAGAAAAGAAGTTAATCGAGACTTGTTAATTTATTCAGTATCGAAAAATTCAGTTTACTGCTCCTGATGTGAATTTTTTTTGAAAAAGTCACTAATCTATCAAAAAATGAGGGATTTTCTGTTTGGCAACATTTGTCATTGAATTTATCTAGACATGAAAAAGGTATTATCCAAAATATTTAAGCATGGATTAGCTCACTAAATATATTAAAAGAAAAAAAAGACAATAAACCAGACGCAACTTCTTTTGTAAGACGCAGAGAATAGACACTGGTATGGTGTCAGTCAAACAATAATTGCAATTATTGAATATTTAGCACGTCCGTGTTTAGATTTACGTGGTACTACTTACCAAATTTATCAACAAAATAATGCTAATTTCCTTAAAGCTGTTGAAATGCTAGCCAAATTTGTATCTGTAATGGGTGAACACGTTCTTGTTCAAAATGCACAAAAAAAGATAATATTATGACATAGATTCAAAATGAATTATTAAATTTTATTGCATCAAAAATTAAAAATTATATTCTCAATTTGGTTAGAGAAAATGAGTATTATTCAATCATTCTCGATTGTACTCCAGATGCTAGTCATACATAACAAATGACAATTACTTAAAGATTTACCAAAATGAAAGAAAATAAAAAAAAGTTGAAGTTTGTGAATAATTTTTTGCGTTTTCTAGATAAATTAGATCCACTTATTCATTCCCCCTGGAGGAGGAAATGAATATTGTTTATACGATAGAGAGTGCAATTCAGGAACATAGGTTTTACCGTTTTTTTAAAACATTCCTCAGTAAAAAATTTAATTCACTGAATTAATATCTACTACAGTTTCGTACAAAATACCATATTCTGAAATAACGCTCGACTCCAAAGAAACTAAGTATATCAATTTGGTTAATCATCATTATATAATTCAGGAAAGAATAAAA
>JARQZK010001558.1:62500-65000 GCA_030704885.1 Cynegetis impunctata | reverse complement strand
GACTTTATAATCTAAACGTTTCCATAATAAGGTGACATATATTGAAAAAACAATGAATTTTCTTTCCTCGATGAAGATTTTTCAGCTTTAACCAATAAAATCATCAACTACTTCATATTCTCTCAATTTCTGGAGCCTAACCTTGATTTAAAGCGAGAGGACAGGACGGTATTTTCATTACTTTTATGTTTCAACATTACATTTTTCAAAGGTATTATTAACCAAGATCAAATTTAGTAAAGTGTTTTCCTTCCTCACATTAGTGACCGTTCCCATTCCCATCACAAGAAAAACTATTACCCTATAAAATAATATTGTCACGATGTGATATGATGATATTTTACCAAAATCGATTTTTCATTTTTTCGTTGTAATGTGAGAAAAAAAATATTTTTCTTTTTCGAATCGATAAGTTGTCACATGTTACCAAAAAACAAGTCAACTCAGCCGAACAATTAATTAATACAAAAATCTATTATGAAAAAGGAATAAATATTAAGTTTGAAAAGCAAATGCTCTTCGACATGCTATGAAAATATGTGTTCAAGTTGTACTTACGAGTTCTTCAAAATGTTGCGGATCCTAATATACATTTATATTGATAGATGAAATTTTCATAATTATTTGTCTTTTATATTGTTCAGAAAATGAACAATAATAAATATGTGGAGAATTGAATAAATATTTCTTTAATAATTGCTCTGAGGAACTTTGCCTCAGTTTCAGTTATGAAAATGAGTAAACCTGTTGCTTTTTCAGTGTTAACTTAAGCCTCATTAGCCCCTGTTGAAAAAAATTTTTCTGGAGCCTGCTGTTAATGAAACTCCTTTGAAAGTTATCGAAAATTTAAATATGATGACTTTATTATCTTAAGTTATTCTCATTTGTCATAATGAATTTAAATATAAGTTATTCAAATTAACATTCATTATATAAAATGAACTTAGTTATTTGACACATAGAAATTTTCATTAAGGGGATAGTCTAAAATTAACTGAAGATGATGTGAGCAAAAGGCACTAATTCAAGAAGAAATAAAAGAAGATCACAGAGACACAAACTCTGGAGTTAGCGGAACGCAGCTTGGGGGTGGAGGAGGAGGTGGAACGTCTTCTATAGATGAATCGGGCAATGACAGGGTTGAGCTGCCACAAGCAGTTACTCTAGGTCCCATGTTGTCGTAATGTGCAATCGCATGGAGTCTTCTAGGTAATGTAGCCATTCCTTGGTAGACTGATTTAGATCTGTGGGGTAGATCTAATAAATCAGGACCGGGACGTCGACCTTTTTCGACTGGATAATCTCGACTCAAGGAGACAGATATGAAAATATTACCATACGGAGCTACAGGAAGAATGTTACCAGAAAATTCAGGTGGTGGGGGATAAACAGTCATAGGCAAAGGTTCACGTTCGATAGTTATATGAACTGGATGTTCCACTATTTCCACTTCTGGTCCTAGAGCTTCACAACTTCCAGATCCTCGATCTGTTGTGGTCGCAATACTAACATCTAGCAATTTTTTCTCTTGGTCGGTGAAACTAACACTTGCTTTCAAGTCGCGTCTGTGACGCCTAGACTTATGCCGTGTAGAAAAAATTGCAAGTGCTGTGCATATAGCCGATAACATAATTGCTACACTGACAATCACTATAGTCCACCACACGTATTTGACGTCAGATTTACTGACAGTTGTCGCTGTCACGATTTCCGGTAAAACTAGACTGACATTCTGTACTACGGTTCCGATAATGTTTTTCGCCATACACGTGTAAACACCTACATCAATTTCACTGACATTATATACACTTATATTAGCCCATTTGTTCAACAATCCTTCTTCCGCTTCTATGATGAGCCAAGTATGATTAATGGGATAACCTTCGAACAACCAAGACACCTGCGGTTCCGGATCTCCTAATATATGACAACCGAATGTAACGTTTCCACCAGCTTCTACTTGTACTTCATTAAGAGGTGACAAGTTTACTTCAGGTAAGCAAGCAAATTCCTCAGAATGTACGTCGTCCCACAGTCGCTCGTATATAAAGTCAGGTTCAGAACACGACAATTGACTAGAGTGTAATTTGCTCGCCAGAAACCAATTTCTGAAGCCTCTTAATTGACAATCGCACTTCCACGGATTTCCGTCCAATAACAGAGTTTTTAAATGCGCGAAACTCATGAATGTGTTTTCTGTAACATTTTTCAGTAAATTATTTTTTAAGTTCAGAGATTCTAGAGATCCTAGATTTACGAAAGCGTCCCTATGGATGTATTTTATTCGGCATCCTTCCAAATCTAAAATTCTCAGATGAGGAAGTGGAGGAAATTGTTTTTCGGCCAACTGTGTGAGAGGATTGCCGGATAAGAGCAAAACTCGTAATCTAGCATTGCTGTCAAATGTTTGGGGATGAATATTCATCAAACTGTTATGAGATAAATCTATCTCTATCAGAATAATCAAATCTCTGAACGCATTCTGATGCATTTCAAGAAT
>JARQZK010001558.1:35000-50000 GCA_030704885.1 Cynegetis impunctata | reverse complement strand
TCCCTATAAGTATGACTCAACAAGGAATTCAAAAAAAATTACACCATTTCTTGTTATATACTTGTGATGTCGCCATATGCTAAATAAATACAAAATTACTTTTCTTGATTTTTGTATAAAATGATTTTCACTACGATATTCACTAGGAATAACTTGTTGACATAACTATAAATTGGTTTATCATCATTTTTATGTTATATATATATATATATATATATATATAAATATATATAAATATATATATATATATATATAGTTATATATATATATATATATATATATATATATATATATATATATATATATATATATATATATATATATATATATATATATGTATATATATATATATATATATGTATATAATATATATATATATATAATATATATAATGTATATATTATATATATATATATATATATATATATATATATATATATATATATATAATTTATATATATGTATGTATATATATATATATATATATATATATATATATATATATAGTATTTAATATATATATATATATATATATATATAATAAAGTCTATGAGTTCTCGGCAAATAAAAAGGGGGCCAACTAACGAAGAATCACAACCATTTCGTTAATAATGTCTATATTTCGGATAAAGATTATATCCTTCCTCAGGACTCTACAAATGTACATGGTATTAGAACATAATTAAAAAATTAAAATATTCACAACTCACAACTTACAAGGCTGGATGTAAATTAAACCATAACAGAAAATGCAGTGTATGTTGAATATAAAAGTCACCAACAGTACTTAATAAAACATTGAAACAAAAAAATAAGAGCTAAATCCAAAATCAATATCGAAATCGACAACATAACCCTCCAACGAATCGAAAGCAATAAAATGACAAATGTCAAACAGGTTACCAACATTCACAGTAACCATAGATTAACGTCTTCGTGTAAGAGGTGTCACCTAGATAGACAAACAGAGGGTATAGATGTCATATGAACAATACAAATATGAAGTCAACACCAAAGAATATCAACAAAGAACAGAGAACAAAACATTTGACAGACAAACCACGATGAATTTCAGACAAAGAAACACCTGGAACAAAAACACAATCAAAAATTCAGAGAAAGAAGATGACTATAGACACAACTAAGCCTTGCAATGTCAGTTCTTTTATTAACGTTGTTCGGATTATGATTTATATGGCATATCTCTAAAAAACTTCTTTTTTGACCATTGGATGCCCTATCCAAAATTTTGAAATTTGCAAAATCAAAACAATGTCCCATACTTGTCGAATGGAGTGCCAACGCACATCTATCCGGGTGAAGTCTGACATCACTTTTATGGAGAGTTATTCTTCTTCTGATGGTCTGAGATGTTTGACCTATATATATATATCCCATCACAATCCAAGCAAGGCACACTGTAAACAACGTCTGAATTGGACGATAGAGGAATCCTGTCTTTCAATTTCGTGAAAACACATCGACCTACCAGAAAGTTATATTTAGCCAATTTAAGATGTTTAATACTTGAGAAGATGTGTGAAAGCTTCACAGTTAGAGCTGAGAAATATGGTATAAATCTATATTTAATAACCGGAGTTTGTGACACATCCCCCGTGTGGTGGATCATCTGAGGTGCGGGAATAGATCGCCTAGCATCAGTATTCCATAAAATCTTCCTTATAAGTGGTCTCGGATAACCATTGTTGATCAGGATTCGTTCTAAACGGAGCAATGAACTACGACTATAATCTATGTGAGTAATATTCAGAATTCTCTCCTTAAGCTGACTAATGGTATTAAACTTTAAGCTCCAATCATGATGTGAACGAAAATGTAAGTATCTGCCGGAAGATGATGGTTTCTGATACCAATCTAACTTCTTCACCCGGATAGATGTGCGTTGGCACTCCATTCGACAAGTATGGGACATTGTTTTGATTTTGCAAATTTCAAAATTTATGGATAGGGCATCCAATGGTCAAAAAAGAAGTTTTTTAGAGATGTGCCATATAAATCATAATCCGAACAACGTTAATGAAAGAACTGACATTGCAAGGCTTAGTTGTATCTATAGTCATCTTCTTTCTCTGAATTTTTGATTGTGTTTTTGTTCCAGGTGTTTCTTTGTCTGAAATCCATCGTGGTTTGTCTGTCAAAAGTTTTGTTCTCTGTTCTTTGTTGATATTCTTTGGTGTTGACTTCATATTTGTATTGTTCATATGACATCTATACCCTCTGTTTGTCTATCTAGGTGACACCTCTTACACGGAGACGTTAATCTATGGTTATTGTGAATGTTGGTAACCTGTTTGACATTTGCCATTTTATTGCTTCCGATTCGTTGGAGGGTTATGTTGTCGATTTCGATATTGATTTTGGATTTAGCTCTTATTTTTTTGTTTCAATGTTTTATTAAGTACTGTTGGTGACTTTTATATTCAACATACACTGCATTTTCTGTTATGGTTTAATTTACATCCGGCCTTGTTAGTTGTAAGTTGTGAATATTTTAATTTTTTAATTATGTTCTAATACCATGTACATTTGTAGAGTCCTGAGGAAGGATATAATCTATATCCGAAATATAGACATTATTAACGAAATGGTTGTGATTCTTCGTTAGTTGGCCCCTTTTTATTAACCGAGAACTCATAGACTTTATTATCTAAATTTTACGTCAATACCCTTTTTTCTATATATATATATATATATATATATATATATATATATATATATATATATATATATATATATATATATATATATGTATATAATATATATATAATATTTATACATATACATATATATATATATATATATATATATATATATATATATATATATATATATATATATATATATATGTGTGTGTGAAAAGGATAATAGTCCTGTATATCCTTTTTAGTAACATATTATCAAGTATGTATTAGTTCTATATTTAAATTCTTTGTATTCTATTTAGAACAATTTATAATTAATTCTGATGTTGCTGGGTGAACACATATTTATAATTTGTTGAGATTTTATTTATCTGAAATAGTTTGAAAGGATGTTTAATGGATATATGAGATTAAATTGAACTTTTTTTTTAGGTGAGTTGAATGTATTTTAGTTTATTAGTTAGATTGAGATTGTAAATAAAATTGTATTTTCTTTTTAGAATAAATCAATTGTTACAAGAATTCCATTGAATAATCTTATAAATCAATTTGTTGTCAGCAGAGACATACAAGATGGTACGTATAGAGATATTTTTAGAATGTGAATCAATAAAAAAAGGAGAACCATTAATTAATGTGAAAACTATAAAGAATTTATCAGCTATTCCAAGTATGGCAAGAGCAGTGAAGGTATTAAAAAATCGAGGAGATTATCGAAATGTAGTAGTTACTCTACCAGACGAATTAACTAACCTATATTTTGATGAAGAGGAAATTTCGTGTTTGAAGATTTCCTTTTAGCAGAAGTGAAAGAATTATATTTGATTGATTCCAATAGTCCAGAATCAGAAGAATTATATATATTTTCAACGGTTTAGTTTTTTATTCTGGAGAAATTCAACGGTACTCAAAATGCAGAAGAATGGAAAAATTCATTCGAAAAAGAATGCAGTCGTTTGAAAATATCATCAGAGATAGGGAAAATTCAGATACCTAGATTATTCCCAAAAAATAATGCGGTAGAATGGTACAAGGCCACTCTAAGTTAGTTGTCGATAAATGGAAGTTAGAATCAATGGTCACAAAATTTTGAAGATACGTTTGCCAGTAAGAATTGGAACCAGGTATTTTATGCTTATAAATTTCGTTATATTAGTGGACAATTATTAGATTATGCATTAAAAAAGGAGAGACTTTTGTTAGGTACTGATCCTAAAATGACTGGAACCACTAGAATCAATCTTATTGTTTATGGTTTGCCAAAGTATATATGTGAAAAGTTGAATATTGCTGAAGTGGATTCAACTGTGAAATTGATGAATTGTTTAGGGTCTTACAATAATCATATACTAAAAACGTATGAAGATAAGTCAAATGAAAAAAAAATGTATTCGGTTCGGGAAAAAAAAATCTTGCATAATTTGTGAAAAATTAGGATTTCTAGGACGTTATCATCCTACAGAAACTTGCTGGAATAAAAATAAAAATAAAAAAATAAATTACGCAGATGAAAATATTTCAAAAATCTTGAAAGAACACCACTAATTCATTTAAATGTAATACTCAATAGCAAAAGGGTGATTGGAATTTATGATAGTGGTTCTAATGTAACTCTAGTTAACTCTAATATTATAGATGAATTTAAAGAAAATATTTTTCAAAATAAACACATTTTTCAAACAATTATTGGTGTTACTAGAGGTGAAAATATGATAAAATTACCATTGAAAATTCATAATATAGAAAAGGTTATAGATGCTTACGTAGTGAAAAATGATAATTTTTCATACGATTTATTAATAGGATTAGATGTTTTTAAAAATTTTCAATTACTTCAAGACGATAAATTAAATATTTTACAGAGAAATCCAGAAAATAATGCTATTGAAAATGTAACAAATTATGAATCTACTGATTTAAGATTACATTTTGATGAGAAAGATAAGATTGTTTCAAAAGTGAAGTTAGAAAGATTGAGAAAAGATTGTAGTGAAAATAATTTTTCAAACCTTATTGATATAGAAATAGAAAGAAATGCTAATATAATTATAGATAATAATAATAATAATAATAATAAGGACTTTATTGACTATGAGAGGCGAAGTCTAGCAAAGCTATTCTACTCAACCTCGAACTACAAAAAACAAAATATAATCAATGAAACAAAGTAACAAAAAAAAAACAAAAAAACAATATATAAAAAAGAAAAAGAAGAAAAAAATTAAGAATCTATATAAAATGAAATGAAAATAAAATAATTAATGGAATAAAACAACTCAATGTGAAATGAAATACAGACAAATAATGAACCAGACACGAAATAAATAACTGAAACAAATCGTGAATTATAAGGAGTAAATGAGAATGTAAACATTGAATATAAATTGACAATAACAAACTAAAGTTCATTCATTAGGTAGCCCTGAATTAAAATTAAACAGCTATTTGTGCAGATAGAAGTCTCGATCTGATCTTCTTCTTGAAACTATGTAATGAGAGTTTTTTAATATTCCTAGGTATCTTATTATATATAGCTATAAAATTATATGAGAAAGATCTTTCAAAGATAGTTAGGCGAAACCTAGGTAGATGGAGAGTATCCCCATGTCTAATATTAACAGCATGAGAATTACCTCTGAAACTCAATCTACAATGAAGATAAGAAGGCATCCCAGATGATAGAATTCGGTGGACTAAAGAACTCATATGAAAAAAGAAAACCTGGTTCATTCTCAGCCACCGTAGTTGATCAATCTTAGCCGAAACACTCTCATATTTGCGTACTCTGAATACAAACCGACAACATGAATTCTGAATGCGCTGTAGTCTATTCCTCGAAAATTGATCCAGACAAGGATAGATAAGGACCAGACCATAGTGCAGAATCGGCAAAATTAGCGTTTCTACAAGTTTTTTACGCATTTAAAATTCAATATGCTAACATTCATATACAGAGTCCTAAGAGACATGTAGCATTTTCTTACCAAAAGCAAAATATGATCACGAAAACGTAATTGATCATCCATAATGATTCCCAAATTCTTAGCAGAATAACTTTGAGAAAGACCCACGCCATCCAACATAATAGAAACATACTCATGTACCATCGACCTTTTAGCACTCGAGCTGAATAGAAGTAAAGTGCACTTAGAGGGATTCAGCCTAAGATTGTGTTCCTTCGAGATACAAGCTATGCCTTCCAGATCCTGATTTATATATGTAGAAGCCTCTGCAGCCCTCTCCGAAACGAAAGGGAAGTACAACTGGGAATCATCCGCAAATGCATGATACTGACAATGATTCAACCCCATGAACAGGTCCGCTGTGTACACCAGGTAGAGAATTGGACCTAATATCGACCCATGGGGCACACATGACGTAACAGATAGTGCCTCAGAGTAGGAACCATCGATTTTAACAATTGGCTTTCTCCCATTGAGATAGGATTCAAAAAATTTCACAGAGTCAACATCAAAGCCAAAATAACAAAGCTTGGTACACAACAACCGATGGTCAATTGTATCAAACGCCTTTGAAAAATCTAGTAAAATCATGGCAATAGAAAGGCCCTGATCAAGGAACCCTATGATATCATCAATAATCTTCAAAAGAGCCGTAGTCGTACTACACCCCTTTCTGAAGCCTGATTGCAGAGGAGAAATAATTTTATTCGTACATACGAAGTCGTCAACTTGAGTTGTTAAAACTTTTTCTAGAATCTTCGATAACGAAGGAAGAATGCTAACAGGGCGTAAGTCATTGAGAGACTGAGTGTTAGGAGATTTAGCCAAGGGATGTATGATCGCGTACTTCCAACTACTAGGAAAAAAACCATGTTCGAAACATGAATTCACAATATGGGTAATGTGCGGAACTATTAATGGACAGCAAAGCTTCAACATCTTGGCAGAAATTACATCCGAACCAAGAGCGTTCGATCGGAGTTCCATCACGTGCTTAAATATTTCTTCCGGTTCAACGAGCCGAATATGAAAGCTCAAATTCTCATCAAATCTTTTCGAGCCATAATATTCAGATGCTGCTCCACAATTCTCGTAAGGACTATACACTGACGCAAAATGAGCATTTATATCATGAACATTTCTGAGTGATGAGGGAATATCATGATGCTTCTTATTCCTCAGACCGAGATTGTTGACAGTTTTCCATAACTGCTTCCCATCATGCAGTCTGGACTGATAATCGGGGTAAGCAGCTTTTTCAGAGCGGACAGCAGAAGTAACAAAATTTCTTAAATCCTTATAATACAAGAAACCATTAGCGGACCTAGTTCTCTTATAACGTGACAATGCACGATTCCTAAGTTTCATCACAGCCCGAACATTATCTGTTAACCAAGGTGCATACGGCTTGCTTATCCTTGATGTTATGAAGGGTGCATGTTTATTAAATAAAGATACAATAAGTTCACTGAACAAGGATACCTTAGAGTCAATAGCCTGAACATGAAAAATATCATCCCAGTGCACACTGTGTAGATCAGAATAAAATTCAGCCGCGTCCAAGTTATTGAAATCCCGATACGTAATAATACGAGGTTTCATTTTAGGAACCATTAAATTGACAGAACAATAGATCAACTGGTGGTCCGATATTGTATTATCTAAAACACCAACCTGAGAAACCATTTCAGGAATATTAGTAAATATTAAATCAATCAAAGATTCGCTAGTACTGCTCAGTCGAGTTGGTTCATTAACCAACTGCTTGAACTCATACGACAGTGCACATTCACTCAGTTCATTACTTTCTAACTGATTTATATTAAAATCGCCTAAAATAAAAATTTTATTGAACTGAGGAGATACATAGGACAAAAGATCTTCAAAAACTTCCATGAACAAAACCTCCGTGTTAGGTACCCCCATAGACTGATATGGAGTTCTATACATGATTCCCACCACAATAGTTTCCCTATTCAACTGTATATGAACCCACATGTGCTCAACCGGAGCAATACTCTCATAATCAGATAAAATGCGTTTGACTTTAAGATTTTGCTTACAATAAATACCTACTCCACCACCAGGTCTGCCAACTCTATCCTGTTTCAAAAATTTATAATTTGGTATTTGTACAGCCTCTAAGGAAGAACCCTCACTAAGCCAAGTTTCTGTAACACAAACTATGTCATAATTGCAAGAAACAACCAGATCTTGAAATTCATCAAAATAAGAAAAAAGAGATCGCACATTAAGATGACAAATTTTCAGAGATGATTCAGAAGAAGAAGAAAATGATTCTCATTATATAGATTTAGAGTTCAAAATAAATTTCAATGAATTTACAGAAGATATAAATGAGAAAGATTCAAATAGAGATGAGAATAAGAAGATTTTAGAAATTATCAAATGTTATGATGATGTGTTTGCTAAACATAAATTTGACGTAGGGTTAGTTAGAGACTATGAAGCTCATATAAAATTGATAGAAAATGAGTTCATTTCAACAGAGCCTTATAGATGTTCTATTCCCGATCAGAAAGAAATTTAAAAGCAGGTTAATCAATTACTAGCTAGTGGTTTGATAGAAGAATCGTCTTCTCCCTATGCAGCTCATGTAACATTAGCTTATAAAAAAGAAGATGGAAAATGCACAAGATTTGTTATCGATTTTCGAGAATTGAACATGATTTTAGTTCCAGAGTCCCAACCCTTTTCTAGAATTGGGGATATTATAGTAAAATCAGGTAACTGTAGATTTTACTCAGTTTTAGACATCAGTTCAGCTTTCTGGACAATTGCTATTCGTGAAAAGGATCGTCACAAAACGGCTTTTGTGACACAATCTGGTCATTTTCAGTGGAAAAGGTTACCTTTCGGAATAAAGGTAGCACCAGCAATTTTTCAGCGTGTGTTATCAAATATTATACGTCGATATGGATTAGCAGATTTCTGCATAAATTATATTGATGATATAATTGTTTTTTCAGAAACGTTTGATGCACATTTAGAACATTTAGAAAATTCATTGCAAGCAATGAAAAAAGAAGGTTTTAAATTAAGTTTGAAGAAATGTCATTTTATGCAACCATCTGTAAAATATTTAGGTCATATTATTAGTTATAATTCGGTCAAGCCTTGCAATGATAATTTAAGATCGATTCGTGAATTCACATAACCAAAATCAAGAAAAAATATTAGACAGTTTTTAGGTAAAATAAACTTTTATCATAAATACATTAAGGATCACACAAGAATATTAGAACCATTACATAACTTCTTAAGAAAACAAGTGATTCTCAAATGGGATGACAAATGTGAAGAGACTTTCAAATATATTAAAGAATATTTATGCGAAAGTCCTGTATTAGGAATTTTTGATCCAAATAGAGATACTTATATTTTTACCGATGCTAGTGCTTTTGGGATGGCAGCAATTCTAAAACAAAAACAAGTTTCAGGGGTATTGAAACCAATAGCTTACTTCTCAAAAAAATTTATTGCATCTCAAGCTAAGAAGAAAGCTATATATTTAGAATGTTTAGCTATAAAAGAGGCAATTAAGTTTTGGCAACATTGGTTATTAGGTATTTCTTTTAAAGTTATATCGGACCGCAAACCATTAGAAAATTTAAGAGCTAAAGCTAGGACTGATGTTAGAGGATTTAATATATTATTTATCTCAGTATAATTTTAAAATTGAATATTCTCCAGGAAAGACGAATCAAGAAGCTGATGCTTTGTCTCGTAACCCAGTATTAGAGTGTTTTGAAAATTTAGATGATATACTCCAGGAAGTTAACTTAGTGAAACTTGAAGAAATTATGTCAGATCAAAGTAGTATGAACTTTGAAATAAAATATAGTACATGGAAAAATAAGAATGGTCTTATATATAAAAAATTAAATCGTAGAGAAAGAATATTCATTTCAGAGCAGTTTGCTGTAAAGATAATGAAAAAAATTCATTTTCATTATGGTCATATTGGACCAACCCATCTTTCACTTAAAATGAGACCATTTTATTATTGTTATAACATTGATAAACTTATAGAGCAAATTTGTAATAGTTGTGAAATATTAAAAAAAAACAAAACACGAAAAGTTCGAACTCTAGGTTTATTATCTCAATTAGGTCCAGCCAAAGAACCCTACGAATGTCTTTAGATACAATCAGTGGTTTTTCTTGTTATGAGTCTTCAAAAAAATACTTACATTTATTAGTGGATCATTTTAGCAGATTTGCTTTCACATATTGCTCAACTGGCCAACAAGCTAGTGATATAATTGAATTTTTAAAACCAATTGTAGAAATGAATAATATTATAATTTTATTGGCAGATCAATATCCTGCCATTAATTCAAAAACTTTCAGAAAATTTCTGATTAAACATGACATCATATTAGTATTGACGGCTGTGGATTGTCCATCATCGTATGATTCACATGAACGTTTGAATCAAAATTTAATAAATAGGATACGTTGTAAGATTGATGAACAACCAAATCATGCGTGGTCAGTTATTGCTACAGAATGCACTGAACAGTATAATGATACTACTCATAGTGTCACAAAATTCTCTCCAAAATATTCAATGATGGGTGTCCAATCACACATAATACCAGAAATATTATGTAAGGAATCTAATTTACATATGGATAGAGAATTAGCATATGAAAATTCTGAAATAAATCATATTTCAAATAAAAATAGAATTGATAAAAATAGAAAAGATGTAAAATTTAATATTGGAGATGAAATGTATGTAGAACAAGGAAATCGATTAAATAGAAGAAAGTTAGATAGTGTACGTACAGGTCCAATAAGATTTTAAATAAGATATCTAATGTAATATATATGATAAATTCAGGTCGGAAAAATAAGGCTGTATATGTGCATATTAATAAGTTAAGTCCCTTTTATAAACTCTAGAGGGAAGGGATGTAAAAAGGATAATAGTCCTGTATATCCTTTTGAGTAACATATTATCAAGTATGTATTAGTTCTATATTTGAATTCTATGGAGGCTTATCTAGAACAATTCATAATTAATTCTGGTGTTGCTGGGTAAACACATAATTATCATTTGTTGAGATTTTATTTATCTGAAATAGTTTGAAAGGATGTTTAACCCTTCAGTAGGCGCAACTGGTCTAGGACACCGGGCGAAGTTGAGAAGCGACGTATCGAAAGTAATCGGGAGAGCCCGGTATTGCACGTCCGTGTACCTTCCCGTTTTATGGTCAGTTAGTCAGTTCTTGTAGCGGGGTGCAGTACTTAAGAAAACGGCAGAGCGAATTGCAAACCCGGTGCAGGACACCGTGTGCGCCCACTGAGGTGATATAAGAGATATACTCAAAAGGTTTTAAATTTTAGAATTTGTTGTTATTTTAGGTATTGTAATTCAAATTCAAAATGAACTACAACTACAAAAGCGATCGGCAGCGATTGTTGCGAGTTTTTGAAAAGAAGGACAGGAGAAGAATTTGATGATGAGGAGGATATAACCGAAAACGATGTTGTAGAAGATAAATCTGAAGATAGCGATACAGAAGAAGAAATCGAGGGGAACGAAAGTGAGCAAACCGAAAATACTATTGGACCTCATTTCATAGGAAAAAATAAAAGTGTATGTGAAACCTTTATGTGCAAATTTTTATGATTCTCATCTCTGATTTTGGTATCTCTTTTTTATGTTCCGCGTACGTCTATGTATTGTTATTTTATTACTGTTCCAATTTTTTTAGGGCTTTGAGTATATTGAAGAATCACTTTGAGGTCTAATGTATCAGAATTTTTTTTTTATTGTTTTGCAATCGAAAAAAAAATATATAACCGAATTTGTGTAGTTTTTTTTAACCCCCTGATTGAAAATAATCTAAAAGGGATTTTGTCAAGCAAATATCATAAAATTGTAATAAAATGTCCAAAAAACTTATAGTTTGAACAAAACACTCATTAGTTGTGTCTCAAGTCTATTTCTTCAACCGGTCTCGTACACCGTGTGCGCCCACTAATGAACAAGTTCAACCTGCGCCTACCGAAGGGTTAATGGATTTATGACATTAAATTGATTTTTCTTTTTAGGCGAGTTGAATGTATTTTAGTTAATTAGTTAGATTGAGATTGTATATAAAATTGTATTTTCTTTTTAGAATGAATCAATTGTTAGAAGAATTCCATTGAAGAAGCTTATATATATATATATATATATATATATATATATATATATATATATATATATATATATATATATATATATATATATATATATATATATATATATATATATATATATATATATATATATATATATATATATATATATATATTTATAAAAATACAGGGTGTTCGGCACATGCACCATGTGCTGAGATATTGTTCAGATCATTTGCTACATTTTCACCCTGGGTCCTAAAACTCACGGTCTGGGAGATTTAATTTTTTTTGTCAAATTACCCAAAATCCCTTTTTTAAACCTTCGAAAGTATTTTATTGATGCCTGTCAAAAAACCATTTATCTTCAAAACATTCTGTAATGCATGCCTGTTGAAATAGTAAATAGGTTTCATTCCAATTGATAGTACCAAAGGGACTTACGACGATTTTCATTTCACGAAATTAGTGATTCTGTGAAAATAAATCAAGTTCAAAGAACCCCGCACGGGAACCCATATAAAATGGTTCTCGTTGGAATTTCTTAATTTTTTTATATGTTTTTATATCCTTTGTTATCAATAAAATGTGAAGGTTTTAAACAGTTTCTATGTCTAGTTTCGATTTTATGGATTTTTGAAATGTTGCGATTAAGCCAAATGTGATAATGCTTCAAAAACTTTGTTAGTGTGAAATAATTTTTGTTACAATAACTTTGGGACCAACTGTAGATATTTCACGAATAATATATATTTTTCATTCTTTTTTTAACAATTGCAGATCAGAAATGATTCTCTTCTCTACAGGGTTACAAAGTTCGTCAAAAATTAATTTATATAACAGTACCTATTTCTTGAACTTTTATTGGTATTATATTAAACACTTTTGAGAAAATCTAAATATTAAAGACGCTACTTTTAATAATGATGATAACCGTGTCAATTGTTATGTGTGTAATGTTTTATGTGAAGTAAGATTTACAACAAGATTCGTAAATAATGAAATCAATGAACACACGAGGCAAATAGCTATTTTAAGAAGAGAAAACTTAAACCACCCTGCCTTGGAGTTTAACAACAATTCGCGAGTTTGTTTGAATTGTTCAAGATCTCTTAATAAAGAAATTGAAATGATACCACAGGATCCGGAATGTTTAAAACTGAATGTTTTAAAGCAATCAGCGAATGCGTCTTGTGTAATTTGCAATGGACACAATCATTTAGGGCGAGTTTCAACAAACTTTATTACTGACATTTTTATAAAAAGCAATATTTATGTTCCGGAAAAAGTGCGTGTTTGCTCACGACATTTGGACGAAAACGGCCTTTTACTGCCAGAACTACTACCTGGTTTGCAATTTGTACATCGATCGTATAAGCCTAAGGGCACCCAATTACAACGAATCTTACAGAACTTACGACAGACAATTAATAATAAAAATAAGGGATTTGAAGGTGTTATCGATTTCACTGACGATGATTTTCCCTGTGTTTCTTCCCTTACTAACGTTCAGTTTGAAGAACTGTATACCTCATGCGGGGGTGTTGAAGATAAAGATCATTATGTAAGAGCAGTTTCAAAGAAGGATCTTTTAACTTTCTTGTGTAAAATGCGTCAGGGTATATCTGATGAATTTTTAAAAGTAATTTTTAATTATTTGCTAATGAATTATACAATCCAGAACCAGGTATGCCCCGAGCAATATGTTATGTTGATGGTACTTACAGCCACATACAAAGAAGCGGAAAGGCAAAGCTTGAGGCAATCATATTCAACCCACAAACACACTCATCTGGTGAAGCCGGTTCTGGTTACAGCTCCAAATGGCTATATATTAGATATTCACGGGCCATATTTTGCAGATGGCAAAAACAATGATGCCTCACTATTGCACGCAGAATTTGAAAGAGATACCAATGAATTGCCACAATGGCTTCAAGCGGGTGATATTGTGATTTGCGATAGAGGGTACCGCGATTCAGTACCCGGACAAAACGAGCTGTCAACTGAAGATGCAAACCAATCCCCTCTTGTCACGAAAACAAGATGGGTTATTGAAAGTCGAAATGGACATCTAAAAACTATTTTCAAGTTACTAGAAGGAGTAAGCCCAATGTCCCAAGTAACTCATTTAGGAGATTTTTACCGTATTGCTGCGGCTCTAATCAACAAATTCAGGTCAACTATAAACATGCGGAATGCAGACATTGCTTTGGCCTGGAGAATGCGAGAGAAATCCATCAGGGTAAATCGTCTACGACTACGTGTTTTAGAGAATAACTTGGCCCACATTCGTGCAAATTGGACACGTTTGAATTTAAATCATTTTCCGGATTTTCCTAATTTGGATGGGGAATACCTAAGTGAACTTTCGTTTGGCGTTTACCAAATTGGATTAGCTTCCTCTAATATTCAGGATAGCTTTGAGGAAGAAGGAGCAAATGTCTTGATGATATTGATCAAAGGATCATAGAACCAGGGCTAATGAGATGACGTTTATCCTCCAGGTTCAGAAATGCAGTGAAATATCATTTATGGATTAAATATAATACCATAGGCTGAAGGACCCCAGGTCGATGGCCATTAATAAACGTTTCGCTCTCTCTCTCTATAATACCAATTATTTAGAGAATAACTATGAAGAAATAGATAATGACAATATAATCTTAGGGTACTACTGCACTTGTAAAAGTGGATCGAGAATAGTGGGGAGCTGTTCCCATATTTGTTGTGTCTTGCGGTTTTTGGGCTATGCACGTCAACAAAATAATATTAAATATCCCAATAGGTTTCTTTTAGAAAATATCTTAGATGCAGGTAATAGGCCACCATAGTTAACAGTTTTCTGATATTGTTAATATACGTTCTAATATTCAATTTTATCTAAATATAGTTTGAATAAATTACCATCATAACTGCGTTATATGTATATTATAATATGAACTAGATACCTTCAGAACTTAGATAATTCCTTATGTTTTCTCAAAAGAGTTTATACCAATAAAAGTTTTAAGAAAAATGTTATGAAATTCAATTTTTGACCAACTCTTTGACTATTTCAGAGCCACCCTGTAGGTACTGATCTGAAATTGTTAGAAAAATGATGAAATATATATATTCTCTGGAAACTGTTCACATAATTTTTCTCAAAAATATTATAATAAATTAATTGCACATGGAAAAATTCTTGTATGCAATTATCGCAATTGGCTTAATCG
>JARQZK010001558.1:0-30000 GCA_030704885.1 Cynegetis impunctata | reverse complement strand
CTTAATAGTTTCAGTTTCAACAACATAAACTTTGTGATAATAAATAGATCTTGGAAATTAAATTAATTGTTGAAAGTGTCTCCACCCTGAAGAACGCACGCTTCTGCTCTTCTCCGCATATTATTGCGATTATTGCGAACTCTTTCAAATACTCCTTTTGTATTTCGAATTACATCGTAGGCAGCTCTTATACGATTTTTCAACTCTTCAAGACTGTTAATTGGATTGCAGTACACTAAGCTTTTAAGGTGCCCCTAGGAAAAAATTCAAACTATTGAGGTCCGGAGCTATTGAGGACCAACGATTTTTAAATGACCGGTCTGAAATTTCTCAGGAGCACCACATGCGATCCCGAATTAGAATAGGTCTTCCATGAGTATGGGTAAATCTTCTTCTAGAAATTGACGATAGTTGACTATTTAGTCTTTCTGGCAAGAAAAAAGGACCAATTAAAAAGTTATCTATAATTCCAACCCATACATTCACCGAAAATTGTTCTTGGCGGTGAGATTCGGCAATCGCATATGGCTTTTCGTCGGCCCAAACATGGTTATTGTGAAAATTTCTGATAGCGTTTCTAGAAAAGTTAGCTTCGTTAGTGAACATTATTTCCAGAACCACTGACAAAAATTCACGCGCAAGGAAAAGTCTCGTGGAAGCAATGCTTGCACACGTTCAGTGTGATATGGGTACAATAAAAAGTAATGCAAAATTTTCCAAACTAGGGCATGCTAAATGTTAAGGTTATTTCTAATTTGCCTTGTACTAATTTCTGGGTTTTCGTCAATCAAATACAAAACTGCGTCTTCAATTTCCGGAGTTCTTACAGTCCTATTAGCCCCTTTTAAGTGATGATTGGGTTTTTAACTACCTGTTTCTCCTAATAGTACGGTTATCAGCTGCGCTCCCGTCTGCGAATTTTTGTTGTGGAATTTTTCTGCATATTCTTATGAAGAGTGAGTCCCTTCAACATAATCCATCGGGTGCCAGAGGGTTCTTTTCTGTTTAAACAATTTTTTTAAACAATTTCAAAACAATTATTTATTGCGTCTGAAAACATATTATTAAGGTTTTTTGATCATTTTGAAAAAAAAAATTTCTTGTGATTTTTCTCTAAAGTTGATAGTTTTAGAGACATTTGCGTTTGAAGTTTGAAAAATCGCGATTTTTGCGATTTTTTAGGTCGGAAAACAAGGGGAAAAAATCTCAATTTGAAGAGTGCCAAGGTCCTAAGATGAAGTTTGGACATTGTTTACCAAAAACCCGATGCGTATTTGGCCATATTTTAATTATCAAGCCTTGTTTATTAATTGTTAAATATAGGTTCTCTACCTTTTTCTAACGCTTCCGTATGCAGCGCGCCTGCGCCGCGGCATCGCTCTCTCTATGTATATATATATATACCTAACGCGCTCGCTCTGTATACCAAGCTAGTTAGTCGAGTATGTTAGGTACGCTGGCTAGTATTTGGGAGGTCTCGGGTTCAAACCCCGGGGCCGACTGGTCTGCCATGAGTTTTTCTCAGAGGTTTCCTCATGGTAATGTAAGTCACTGCTTGCAAACTTATAAGGCGAATGCTGGGCCAGTATTAATCCTCTGAACCCTACCCACACTTCCTATGTTCCATAAATATCCCGTCTCACCTATCCTTAATGCACTTGTACATACAAGTGTATCCTCTGATCTGGCTGAAGGAGTTAATCCCAAACTCAAGCTGCCCGCCTCCCTGACACATACTTCAGGGAGGAATGAAACACGTGTGTTTCCTTTTTTTTTTTTTCGCTCTGTATACGTGTACCCAACACCTACACTTGTTTTAATTAAATTTCAAAATAATTTATTGTTATTTTTCCGTCTGATATATATATATATATATATATATATATATATATATATATATATATATATATATATATATATAATCTCTTGATAATTATTAGCAATAACAGGCTTGTTGAATCTCAAAAAACTCGATTTTATTAAAAAGTTGACGTTTCGCCACGACATTCGTGGCTTCATCAAAACTCTTGATAGAGCCACGAATGTCGTGGCGAAACGTCAACTTTTTCATAAAATCGAGTTTTTTGAGATTCAACAAGCCTGTTATTGCTAAAAATTATCAAGAGATTAGAAATAGTTCACAGGCAACAACAATTCGAATGAATATATATATATATATATATATAAAAAAATAAATATATATATATATATATATATATATATATATATATATATATATATATATATATATATATATATATATATATATATATATATATATATATATATATATATATATATATATATATATATATATAATTTTATATAGACTTGCTGTAAGATTAGAAACTTGAAATTTGGTGAACTCTCATAATCGGTCATGTATGTTATACCTGAAATATTTTTGTCCTACAGCCATATAGGGTATACCAAAGTCGGTGCAACTTTCTCATTTTGAATGAACCTTGTTCTATTGACTTTCTGATTGTGAAATTGGACAACCTTAGTTATGTCATTTTATCTATTATAGTTTCTGATATATTTCTATTTTTCTTTAAAAAATTACCGCCGTAGTTGTTAAGGAAAAAAGGCGTAACTTAAAAAAAAACTTAAATCAGGACACCAAATTTGTGATCCTTGGTCCTGTTTCGTACCATATGGGCGCAGGCGATTATCTAATGTCGCATTCAAAAACTGAATTCTCAAGATCAAGCATATATTTAATCTGCAAATATGAACCCTTATTCATATAACTAATAGTGAAATTGGATTTCAAATGGGTATCAAAGAAGAATTTCTTTTCATCGAATTTGTGAGATCATAATTGCCATGCTTTCTGGTAATCTTTGCTTCCATTGCAGCCTTCTATTGCTCTGCTTGCATAGCCTTTAAAGAACTTAATTATTGAAATGGTTAAATTTCAGCCATTTACCATAATCTCTATTAAAAGTTGGAAGTTTCATTCTTGGCAATGAAAAGTTCGGCAATTATTCTTGAACAGTCGACAATGGAGCTTGTTTTAAAGCAGAGATTAAATCAGTTTTACTCAAAGAGATTTGTTATTCAAGCAATAACGTCATGATATTTAATTTCAAATGGTTCACGTTCTAAATATTGAACTTCTAAAGCAGCGCTGTCTAACTGGCGGCCCGCAAGGCTTTTTTTACGGCCCGCGAGTTATAGTAGAATTTACATCAAATTTTAAATAAATATCTGTATACATTTAAAATATAAAATTAGAAATATATATGAGATTTTAAGATGATAGTTATAATTCAAACGTCTACAACAAGAATTTTAAAAATGCTAGTGATGAATAAATATGGTTGTGTTATGGTCATTCGATAAAATTAATCTACCTTCTATGCAATTGTATCTGTACACGCGCTCTCTGCCACCAGCAAGTCGCCCGCCCGAGCTCGATTCTTTTTTGCGCCTTCTCCGTTTTTGTCTTTCTCGAGTTTACGTAGTATTGTTTTCAAGAATAACATTGTTCTGTTCGTTACTATGTGATATTTTATTTTAACAATAAATATAACGCAATATTTATAATGCAAAAATATAAACTTTATTGTCGAAAAAATGTTATTATCTTCGACATTATTTTTTCGTATGAATGAAATAACTTCTATAACATAAACTGACTTTTAATTCACTAATCCTTTTCGGCCCGCGAAATATTTGCTAAAGAAAAAACGGCCCGCTGGCTAAGAGAAGTTGAACAGCGCTGTTCTGAATCATTTTCCTGACAATTTTGTTCTATTGAATTTTGTACTTCATCAAACTCCCTAATAAATGACATTTTGTTATCTAAACGTACCTGTAAATTAGAATAATCAATCATGACGCCTTTAATATACATATATACTAAAAAAATAACTGGTTTGCAGTTTTAGACCGTTGAGAATGAATGGGGTAATTTGAGCAAACTTATGAAGCCGAGATAAGGAGAACGAGAACACGATCGCCACCAACCTTTTTGTAGTGCTAGACTATGTCTCGCTTCAATCCGCGACGCCAATTTTCGATATCGAACGTTTGAAGTTTGAGGTTTCTCCGAAATTCGCAAAAAGGGCAGCATTCCAGACGCTCAAGAACTATTTTTCCATCAAGGAACAAAAAGGCCCAAATACCGTGGTAGTGACGTATTCCCGCGTAGCCGATTCCGCACGATGGCGAGGTTTGTGACAGCCCGCAGATGGCGACAGAGGCAGGGACGGGCTTAGCACCTGCCTCTATCGCGTACCGTTCGATAGAGGCAGGGACGAACTTAGCACTCATCGGGGTTCGGGGATCTATAATTTCATTGATCTATATTTTTCATGGATCTATTTAATAGGCGATGAAGCCTCTCAGTAGTACAATCTAAATCCTTTTCAAGTGGAGATTATTTTTTTTTTGATGCTCGATCTATTTCTTATTAACTCTTTCATTTCAATAGGCATTTTGTTTATTAGTGTAATTTAATGAAATGATATTTGAAAATCAGTCAACTAAAAAAGCCATATGAAATGAATATACTCAAAATCTTGAAGAATGGATTGGGGTATAAATGGATATATGCTCCCTGTCATTTTTGCCTCTAAAATCGTAAACACCTCGGTGAATAGCTCGTTGGTCGACTAGATACCATGTGTTGCTTATCTTCTGTTTCTCCTTTCTTGGATTTCACTTGAGGAATTCGTTTTCGTTATATTAGGATATACAAATTGATATCACTACAATCCGGCTCGAAAGACCATGTATAAATTTTTAATAGAATAATAGAATATTTAATTGTGCTTGATGTATCTATTCGTAGACTGATAGTGAAATTTCATGGAAAGAGTCAAATGAAAGGTAATAGTTCATTAAAGACTTGTGTTTTTACAACTGGCTTGAAACTCAGTTCCGAAACTGCCTATGTGTTTCTACATAGATCAAATGATTTTCAGACTGAAACTTATATATCATGGAAAACAAAAATAAACATTTTAAATATGAACTTAAACTAACAACAAATAAGGAAATAGCTTCAATATTCAACATTCCTGTAGCCAACGAGTAAAATTCGAATTTTTGTTTCCAAACTGTCCAAATATTTGCAATATAAGTTCGAATGAGATTGCTTCTGGAGCTCTACCTTCAGACATCGCAAAAACTCATTTTGTTTACGCACTAGTGTAGTTTCTTCAAACATTATAAAACAAGTTTTGTTTTTAAGTACGAACTGTTGACATTTTGTTTTACGCAGGTGAGTTTTTTTGCTCACTAAATACTTTTTTATTAAAAAAAAAATTTGAATAAATTTTTCATCACTAACAATAACACATTTATTCGAGTATCGATTTTCGAGGTAGATATCCTGCCCTGGCCGGCCCCCTCTTTCTGTTACTATAGAAATATTTACTAATTATTGCAAATTGTAAAAAGTAGACTCGACTATAGAAAAGATAAATCAATATAAAAATGACCTACAGAGAAATTAAAGAAACTATCGAGATTATACGGCTCAAACTTATCCATTTAAAATAATCTAAGTTAGAAAAAATTATAAAAATAAAGAGACAGCGTAACATATCCATTATTACTAACCATGATGTGTTCAAAGTCAAAAGACGAAATGCATTTCTAATGAGATCGTTGAACATGAATACCGTTAAATAATCATGAATGTTGTTTTTCAAATACTCAAACTAAAATCTAATAAATGAATCTATTGCACTACAAACGCATAATAACTGAGGATTGGCGATGAATTAATTTAATATAATCATCCAGATGGAAATTACAACAGTTGTTAGATACTCTTTTCGTCCCTTTTCCAAGTTATCATTTTTAACAGAATATGTATTATTCCAGAGAATATGGAAAAATAACCATTCTTTTATTCATTAAAATATATTGTTTAAAATTTCATTTTGTAAAAGTCTAGAGTTCACTTCACCTTTCATTTTTCAAGAACCGGCTTCTCATTAGCTGTAAATGGGTATTCAAGGAATCAATGAGACAACTCTGAGTCATTTTACATCAAGAGAATACATTTTATTAGACATCGAACTAAGAGCAGATCAGAGAGAAAAACTTTTACCCTTCGTGAGATAGACTCTGAAGCTCTTAACATGGACTGACTATTAATTAGTAGTTGCTAGATATTGGAATTAAACACCTATATATTTAGATTGTTTATGATTGCCAAGATGTTCTGATATTTCATTCGAATGTTTTATCCATTTTAGAGAATAATAAGACTTTGCAGAAATTATATGTGATCATACATGGCCTTTCATTTGGGGACAATTATCACTATCCCTATGATTTAATTTCAGTATCTACTGACCTAGCAGTATGAAACAAGAGGGGTTTTTTGTAATTGCGATCCGATTTCCTCTAACTGAGCTATGGGGAACCAGTGATACCAAATGATCTTTCGTATCAGAGGTCCAGATTTGTTCAGCTAATGATAACCGATAGGGCCTTCGCTCCATTACAAAAAACCACAGTATCTAAATTGATATGTTTTGACCGATCATTCCAGATAATGAGACTCTTGCAAGAGAGTGCGACTAAGATACTTCGTTAAATGGAATGGTGATCTATAGGTTTTGACAATTTTCGTTAAATCAGTATTTTGCTCCATTTTGTAAGAGAATACTGAGCATCTTTCCTTAATTATGGGGCCTTTTTATTTCTTAAGAATACTTAATTATAATAAACACTAAAAGATATCACTGTATTATAATCCTGACATTTGCCATGGTCTTTCTGCGAGGATTATAATAATATTCAGTGCTCGTTATCCATGTTCATTGCCAGGTCGTTACCAGATGTAATCATATGCGGACATTTTAGGCCGCAGGTTTAAGAAAAAATTAAAGTATGCTGTTGCCTTTCTTCGCAGCTATGGGAAGGCGCTCTCCAGCCAGAAAGGGGTTCGAAAAGTCCACCTGTAAAGTATCGATCATTACACAAATGACTAATCTAGCAAGAGAGATGATACATTAAGAAATAATCTTTGAATAAACTACTGCAATATCAACATATATTTCATTAGTAACACATTCAATATTTACGTTATTTCATATGTGTCAAATTCGTTAAATGTATTATTTGATTGATTTATTTCTATTTCTTGAACAGAGCAACTTTGAACCGGTTTATTAAAAAAATTCGATTAATTTTCTTATATTTTCAATACTTTTATGTTGAGTTCCTTCCATTTGGAAGTAATTTTTTTCAGGTTAAGATATAGTATTTGAAAGAGTTACCAGTTTTTGCTAGTTACTCACTCAAGTAGATTCGTTTGAAACAAGAAACAAATATAATACCTCATCCATTCTTCTCTGTATCTACAAAGCAATAACTCGCACAAAAGTTAGAACATAATTTCCACCATTGAAAATTATACCAAAATTTTCAGTGTTTTACTTATGGAATAAATAAGTGATGTACTGACAATTTTTGTGGATTCGAATTTGTTCGAACTATAATTTGTTACCTATAAATGAAAAACAATATACTTTGTTTTTTTCCACTATATTTATTTAAATATTTGCGACTGCATTTTCTTAGTACTTCAACATTTTGAAGCAAGAAAAGTTCGGAAAACTCTAGTATTTGCCATGTGTTTTAGCACAGCTCATGATATTTGACAGATTCATATTTACCTTATTGAATTTTTTTGCCACTAAGTTCTTGTGGTGCATTTCCTGGAGTCCCTGAAAAATATTATCTTATTCATGATTCGAAATAGTATTTTAATTACACACTCGTATAATGTGACATCTAAGCTAGTACCTACAATTATTCAAGTATCAAGTCCCCCGTCGATTCGTTTTCATACTATCATTCGCAAAATCATAATCTTTTAAGTAGATACGTTGTTTTTGTTGTATAGTCTATAATCGAAAAAAACAAGTCACTCCTCAAAATACTTCAGCTTTGGTAGACACGGTACATTCAACATATTGCGTGACTTTGGTGCAAACTTCAACAAATAAATACGGAAAAAATTGCAGTAATTTTAATGTCATTTTAAACTCTCAAAGAGAAATATCAGTGAATAAAGCTATAAAAATTTCATTGAAGAAATCCATAAGGGTAACTGTGCAACAAGGCTTAGATTTATTCCAGCGCAAAGTAGGACTTGAAATGAGAATATGAAATTCAATGATGAATAGATTAACAGCTCATGATAAGCTTTCCAATAAAATTCTTTAATTTCTCGTCACCAATAAATATCGTATTACATGAATCATATGTAGCACAAAAAGAAATTGTAACAGGTTATATTTTCTCCTAGATGATGCCGCACAAACTTTAGCGACATATTCAGTTTTTACTCTATACTGCATTTTTTTTATCATGGCATGAGAAGATTATGTGTTCCTTTGTAAGCGTGCAATCCAAGGATTGCACGTTTCTTCAAATACAACTGAAAATACAAGTGAAATAAAATGATGAAAAACTTCCAGTTCTGCAAGTCATGCGTTACTTTGAGAACTACAATTTTTATCAATAATGCCTGTATTTTTGCAAAACAAAACTGAAAACAAGATGACAACTTTCTTCGACAAGATCCTTGCTAAGGGTCCAATTTCTTTGTTTAGATTATATATATATATATATATATATATATATATATATATATATACATATATATATAGGTATACAGGGTGATTCACGGGGTGGATAGCACATAAGACGTTCCTGGTGAACCATACAACGGATAACTTTGAAAATTTAATGAAAGTTATAGTCGGACATTTTCTACCCAACTAAAATATTTTTGGTAATGCGGTGTTGCCACTACTATTAGAAAGTAGTAGCAACTTTGACTTTTCGAAAGGAACACCCTATATATAATATTATTTTTAGAATCTGCAACAATTTCCCAATAACTTTTCATGATATTTCCCTATACCTATACCGTTTTCGAAATGAAAATTATTTTAATTTTTTTTTTTCGGAAATTTGGCTAAAGCTAGGTGATACTTAGTGGCTTCCAACACTTTAGCCTAATCTGCGTAACTTCAATACAGGATGGTTAAAAAGTTCAGTTATTTTGTTTGCTTGAAAAAGTGACTGAAAGTTGATTATTTCAAATGGAATGCCCTGTATATTATTGAAAATTCGGAAAGCTGCTGGAATTTGCTTTTTATATATGTATATCATATATAAAACTAACTAATCAGGTTTCGGACTTATGAGCATTTATTTGTGAAAATGTTCCTTGTACATGTTGTCCCCATTCGATATTTGGTAAGAATGCCTTGATTTCTATTAAACACTAACGTTGTGATAATCTACTGAAAATATCGACATTTTCGTCAGTTCAGAAATTGCAAATACTTTCAAAAAGGATGAAACAAAATTATTCAAACAAAGTTCTAATGAATTTGTTTATTATTTTTTCATAGTTTGATGAAATTATCAGCAGGACATGTAAAAGTTCAATAGAATGTATCCGAATCTACCAATAATAAACCTCAAGGGATTTATATGAATTCAGAACAATTTCAATGCGTATGGATGAACTTTAAAAAAGCACCAAGAGACTTGATAGTGGAAATATTGATATAAGTAATTATAAAAAAACTCTATCACAGCGAGGTGAAACAGAAAACAAAAATTGCGCCCTCTATCATGTAAACAATATTTATCTTCTCCTCCGAGGGGTCAACCTCCAACCAATTTATATCGAAATGGAAACCATCCAAGATATGATACGAAACTACCTACATACAAAGTTTCAATCCTATGGTCATAAAATTGCGCCTTCTATCATGTAAACAAGATTCATTTTTTCTCCTGAGGGGTTAACCCCCCAAGCAATTCGTACCAAAATCAATCCCATCCAACATTTCATACGAAACGACCTACTCACAAAATTTAAATCCTATTGCTCTAAAATTACACCCTTTATCATGTAAACATGATTTATTTCTTCCCTTTGGGGGTCAACCCCCCAACCAATTTGAATCAAAACCAATCCCATCCAAGATATCTTTAAAAAATACCTACTTACAAACTTTCAACCATATTTCTTCAAAATTACGACCTTTATCTTGTGAACAAGATCCCCGGGGGATCAGCCCCCAACCAATTCAAACCAAAACCAATTATGTTCAAGATAACATACAAAACTACCTTGTTACAAATTGTCAACCCTTTTACTACAAAATTGCGCCTTCTGTGGTGAAAAAAAGATTTATTTTTCCTCAGGGGGGTCAATCCCCCAACCAATTCGAACCAAAACCAATCCCCTTCAAGATTTCATACGAAGCTACCTACTTGAAAACTTTCAACCCTATTGCTCGAAAATTGCGCCCTTTATCGTGTAAACACAATTTACTTCTTCCCCCAGGGGGTCAACCCCACAACCAATTCGAACCAAAACCAATCCCATCCAAGATATCATACAAAACTACCTATTTACAAACTTGCAACCTTATTGTTTCAAAATTGTGCCCTTCATCGTGTAAACAAGATTTATTTCTTTCCTCGGGGGTCAACCCCCCCAACCAATTCGAACCAAAACCAAACATATTCCAGATCATACATCATACACAATTACCTAGATATTTTTGCGCCGTTTATGGTGTAAACAAGATTGATTTACCCCCCAGAGCAGTCAACCCCCAACCAATCGGAACCAAAACCAATCCCATCCAAGATATCATACGAAACTACCTATTTACAAACTTTCAACCCTATTGCTTCAAAATTGGGCTCTTTATCGTGTAAACAACGCCAAAATACATAAGCTTATACATACATACATATGAACATATGAACATATATATATATATATATATATATATATATATATATATATATATATATATATATATATATATATATATATATATATATATATAGTAAATAATTCTTTTCTCGGGTTTTCTGGTTCAGTTAAAACAGAAATGATGTTGAAATTCTTCTAATAACGTTTCGGTTACTATTTTAATATTGAATGGACATAGATACGATAAAATAAACACTACTGCCCTCACAAAACACGAACAAACATTACGCCATAAATCTGATTTTTCTACTACAACGATCTTTAAAACTGAATGTCATAAAAGAAAACGTGAAATTCAAGAAATGATATATATAAAGAAAAACCCTGAATCTATGAATGACAAAATAGATATAACTGGGCTCAGCAAAATTCATTTCAATATTTTAACCGCATAAAAACACGCGGCATAACTTAGAGATGCGGGTGTGAGATGAACAATAATGCATAGATTTATCAGTCTTCCAGATCCAATCATATAGGTACAACGTGCGTTAGAGATATGATCGTTTTATTTATGTGTTGAAAGATCTCAATGTCCAAGTGTAAAGTAAAACTAAAACTATTGTTCGTTTCTGTCAAGTTTGAACATTGTGAATGTGTTTTATGATATGTTTATGGTAAGATTTGAACCTGTTGAGTTATTATTAGGCATGATTTGTATAATTACTTATTTTAGCGATGGCATGACATATGTAAATTTGAAAAAGGTTAAAATAGTAACCGAAACGTTATTAGAAGAATTTCAACATCATGTTTTAACTGAACCAGAAAACCCGAGAAAAAAATTATTTACAATATAAATAAGATGTTTCATGAGTCATAAACATATTCAAATATATATATATATATATATATATATACCTATATATATATATATATATATATATATATATATATATATATATATATATATATATATATATATATATATATATATAATATATATATATATATATAGATATATATATATATATATATATATATATATATATATATATATATATATATATCTATATATATATATAGAAACAGGACCAGCCAATGCCAATAAAACCCGGACACAAGCAGAGGCGAACAGTAGTTGCCGTCGAGTCACCAGACGTACAGCAGCACTTGAAAATGCCAAATGAGATTTTGGCGAAACGTCGTGAAACAAACGGTGCTTCTCAGCGCCAACAAAACTTTCGAAAAAAATCGGATTGAACCCCGGAATCTTTCTCAGATTCATTCCACCCTCCGAGAAAACATACGATATAACTTATATATATATCTATATATATTATATATATATATATATATATATATATATATATATATATATATATATATATATAATATATATATATATATATATATATATATATATATATATATATATATATCTATATATATATATATATATATATATATATATATATATATATATATATATATATATATATATATATATATATATATATATATATATATATATATATATATATATAGATAAATATATGAAATTGAGTTTTTGGTGCCAAGCATCATAAAAATTCATGAAACAAAAAACTATCTTGGTCCTAGGTCCAACTTTGCTAATCGCACCCATTTTAATAAGCAGGTTTTCAAAGTAAAACCTGCTAAAAAGGAAAACTATTATATGCAATGTTTCACAATATGTTCGAATCGCTAGCCGTTTACTTTCAAGCATTTCAAAATGCATGCATTGACTGATTTCAGCGTGACAGGTCTGATTTCATTCTGATTCAAAGCTTCAAATGTTTGGGTAATACTTTATAACAATTCGTCTCCCGAACGCACGTTTTTGAAGGAATTTACAACTTCCGAGATGTCGAAAATATCGATATCAGTAGTAGATTGTCACAACGGTACTGTCACATAGTAATCATGGCATGCTTACCAAATACCGAATGGGGATACCATGTTAAGGAAACATTTTCACAAATAGATGCTCATAAGTCCGAAACCTGATTAGTTAGGTATAGGTATGATATGCATATATAAAAAGCAAATTTCAGCAGCTTTACAAATTTTCAATAATATACCCTGTACTTCAAGTCACTTTTTCAAGCAAACAAAATAACTGAATTTTTTACCACCCTGTATTGAAGTACCTAACGCAGATTAGGCTGAAGCGTAGAAAGCCTCCAAGTATCAACAAGCTCCAACCCAAATTTCGATATCATAGTATTTCTCAACTCGAAGTACAGAGTTGATCTCCGAAGAAAAAAAATTAAAATAATTTTTATTTCGCGGTTACAGATAAGTATAGGGAACTCATGAAAAGTTATGGGGAAATTGTTGAAGATTCTAAAAATAATATTTTATACAGGCTATTTCATTGGAAAAATCAAAGTTGCTACATCTTTCTAATAGAAGTGGCAACACTGCATTACCAAAAATATTTTAGCTGGATAGAGAATGTCCAACTATGACCTCCATTAAATTTTCAAATTGATCCGTAATATGGTTCACAAGAAACGTCTAATATGCCATCCATTGTGAATCACCCTGTATATATATATATATATATATATATATATATATATATTATATATATACATATATATATATATATATATATATATATACATATTTATATATATATATATATATATATATATATATATATATATATATATATATATATATATATATATATATATATATATATATGTATATATATGCTATATGTTTATTTATATATATATATATATATATATATATATATATATATATATATATATATATATATATATATAATTTTTATATATATATATATATATATTTATATATATATATATATATATATATATATATATATATATATATATATATATATATATATTATATTTTTTATCAAAATGTTTGCAGAGAATTCGAAGGAACTATCCGAAGAGTTTCATTCCTTTCTCAAGTATGCGAGAAGGTACTTCTGTAAGGTTATAAGTAGTGATTCAACAACCAATATTTCCACAGACATATCAAAGCAAGAAAAAGGAACAGGCTGTGGAATTTCGAGCCACCTCGATTTCAACTTCAATGGACCATGGACAAATGTGCCAACATAGTTTAGACAGAACTAACGGGCATAATCATAGCCGCAAACGAGATTGCTCGTAGAAACATAACGAACAAAGCCTTTAGAATCCACACAGATAGTAGACAATCGTTACTGGCCCTGAAAAATCATAAAATAACTTCACAGTCACTATGGCAATGCCATCAAGCACTTGCGGGTGCAGCCCATGCAAACCATATCATGGTGTGCTGGGTCAAAGGCTATTCGAGATGCAATGGCAACAAAAAAGCTGACGAATTGGCTAGGAAAGCAGCCGGCCTAAACATATTCGGTCCTGGCTTTTCCAGTCTATTACCTTTGACAGCAAAGTCACAAATGATAAAAGAAAACACCCATCAAAAATTCAAAAATCTATGAGATGAAACAACTACCTGCAGACTTGCCAGGGAGCTTTAAAATTACCCTTATAAAGATGAAGCAATGATCTACCTGGCGATGCCCAGAGGAAAACTACGCAATATCGTGGGAATTTTAACGGGACACTGCCAACTTCGAAAGCCCTCATTCAATATGGGATTAAGCGACACACCTCTCTGCAGAGGCTGTGAACAGGAAGACGAAATAGTACAACATGTTCTCTGTGAATGCTCCGCTGTCTTGTCACTCCAAGAATCCATCCTGGGTGAAAGTTGGCCAATCTTAGCCGCCTTGAAGGAAATCTTCCTAGGTTAAATCACCCTGTTTCTCAAACGACTGGGATGGTTGAAAGCCTAGGCTGGTGATGTTCCCGGGGAGGATGCACAAAGGGCCCAATGGGGCCTATGTGCTGTGGTCTCGATTGCACTCCCGAAAATACAGAAAAGTAGTGATTCGCTAACATGTTGAAGAAAGCTTTGATTAAATCTTATAGCCGAGCAGTCGTACTCGTGTTTTTTACCCAGGACCTCCCGAATGCTAGAGCAGTGGTTCTTAACCTTTTTAAGCCGCGACCCAAATTTGAGAAATATGTTCATGTCACGACCCAAAAAAAAGTACAAATTTTTTCTTTGCTTTATTTTAGATCGTATTTAAAAAAAATCTTCAATCCTACGATGATGATTTTTCTTAACTTACAAATTTATTACTTATTTTTTTAATAATAAAGATAAACAAAAGTACTTTTCGATCCAAGGAAAATTTAATTAATAATCAAGTGTTTTTAATAATTTTTATTGACCAAATTAAAATATATTTATATCTTTTTGAAAATAATTGACATTTTAACTTATTCCTAAAAAAAAAGAAATATCAATACATATCTTTTAAATTTTAAATGCAAGTCATACAGTTTTAATGAGAACCTTGTGCTTGAATACATTTTGAAAGATCTTCAAACCTCGGTTGAATGCTTGTCAAGGAGCACCTTATAATTATATCTATTTCAGGATTGCTACTTGGTGCATCCAAACGCTGTCTTTTTAAATTGGCTTCTTTTCTTTCAAAAAAAGTACGATCTTTTCCCTCAAAGAAAAAATTTTTATGTTTTGCATCAAAATGTCTTTTAAGTTTGTTCGGTTTCATCAATTCATTACTCAATATTTCACTGCACAACACGCATTGCGGCTTGTTCACTCCTCGATCATAAATGCAAGTAAAACCTAATTCTGAAAATGCTTCCTTGTATTCACGTTTTGCCATACGCACTGCAGCTTGATCACTCCACTATTAATAATAAGACAAAATTTGTTTCTAAAATGCTTGTATTCACGTTTCACTGTTATTACACGTTTCACGTTTTACTGTTATTCACAACATAATACGCAGAAACGAGTTTTTGACAGAGAGCTTACTGAATCTGCGCGCACGCAAAGCAATGGCGTGCGTATTACCAACACCTCCTAGAAGAGAAAGCCTCAGGACAGGAATTTGACGTCACTTCCGGAAGGCCATTCGCGAAGAGCGGTAAAACCGAAACATTGTATTAGGGAATAACTTGTATTAGGGAATAATTCTTCCAGGAGGTGTTACTTATTATTTGGTGTATAACCAACTTTTTTGGTTCGACTCAGCGCGACCCTAGAAATATGGTTCGCGACCCAATTTTGGGTCGCGACCCATAGGTTAAGAACCGCTGTGCTAGAGGACGTGCCTAAACACTCACTAGCTCAATCTTATATTCCATAGGTACTAGCTTATTAGTAACTCGGTTGGGTGAAACATTTTCAATACTTATCACAATAATGAAATTACCTGAATCTGTCGCATATATTGATAGTCCCTCAGAGAATTTATGGAGTTGTCGAGAATTGGATCTGTGTTGTCAGAACAATCGAACATATGCTCTGTGTCGCACATACAGTCTTGTTCTTCTTGGTACCTTCTGCTGAACGTTGCTGTATTAGAAAAAATATCTAGACATCCGTCTTGTTCTGCAATAAAATTAAATAATTTTTTTTTCAGTCCAATAAAACATATTCTTCGTAGTCTTTCTGCAATGACAAACTTCGAATCAAATGAATCAACCTCAGTAAACTATATTCAGTTAAACATTTTGCAACTTGATATAGAATCAAGTTCAGAGAACAAATTTAATTTGATAATTGAAAAATTATCAAATGTCAAAACGAAGAATATAAGCAGTTGGCTCTAAATTCAAAATGCTTGCATAAGATTTCTGTGTTGTCCTTCTTAAATTTTTTAGGAAAAGATTGAATAAACTGAGGTTTGATGTAAGAGCAAAATATCTTTATGTTCTATACAACTTGTATATCAACAATGTTGGCAAAACCTGTTCAGTAAATAGGTATTAAGGAACACAGCACATACTATAAATATTATTAACAAGTATCAGTAGGTACAGTCCACCTAACCACATACATCTGAGTATGAGCGTTGATTCGAGTAATTATATAGCTCAGAATCTGCTCAATAAGTACATATCTTTGATTGATGAAATAAATTTTCTGGATTTTAAAAAAACTTTGAAAATTTATTTTTTTTGACTTAATATTTTCTATGATTCACTGTCGCATTCTGAATGCAAATTTTGCGTTGCGAAATAAATATTGCCAGCTCCCTTGTTTGATAATTTCAAATTGTTGAAAAATTTTCCGTGTTCTCTTTATGTGATTTATGCGGGCAGTTGAAAATTTTGGCACAAAATTTGCCGCTCCTCCAAAATCTGCCGCCCTAGGTTCACTGTATATATATATATATATATATATATATATATATATATATATATATATATATATATATATATATATATATATATATATATACAGTGAACCTAGGGCGGCAGATTTTGGAGGAGCGGCAAATTTTGTGCCAAAATTTTCAACTGCCCGCTAAAATAATTGAAAATTTTCTATAATTGTAAAGTTACTGTTTTCACCCCGATTTCCGAAAATCGAGTTTTCTTCACTAGGAAGCCATTATAAATATTATTACGATTTGTATGGCTGTATTTATGTGTGTGTATATAAACCTCTTATAACTTTCGAACAGGTCATTCGAAAGAATTTCTCTTTTTGTTGATTTTGAGAAATCGCAAAAATTTTCTAAACAATATTTTTTGGAATACCTCTTAGACTACCAAACTGATCAATTTCAAAATCTACTAGGATCTCTTCCTTATCGAACTGCGTCGATTGACCCAAAGAGCATAAAAATCGGTTGTTCCATTCGGGATACCTATATCGTTTCCGAAAAAATCTTCCAAAAATCTGAAAAACGGTCGACCCTGCAGGCCGTCTCTGTAACTTTTCGCTATTTTTGAGCTGAAAGCACTTGCAAATCTAACTGGTAGTTAATTTTTGAGCTCAAAATGTGAATTTTAATACTTTTTTGAGCTCTGTTTGAGTGAGAGAAGCTTTTCTTGCTTAAAACGCGTGAAAAATTATTTGAGATCCACCTTGAACCAAGAAAGCCTTAGTTTTTTGTGCATAGAGTCAGAATTAATGAACAGGATTTAATGGGACGAAATAATTGCGAATAAAAACCGCGCAAAAAGGTATTGTAAAACTTTCACCACTTAATTAATTGAATTTTTAAGTCATCATCAACGGGATTGTTACCAGATTTACTTAAATGAAAAATTTACTCAAATAGTTAAACAGAAGTTATTCAGAAATGAATGCATCTTATAACCCATATGGAATTACAGTTTACAGTTTAATCATAGAGTCGCCCAATTTCGAAGGGGTTTGGGGGTTTAGGCTACTTCTAGCCGAACATAGATAGCGAAAAAATAATACACATGTCTTGGGCCGTATTGTCGAGATAAGTTCAAATATCAAAACCGCTTTTTGATACGTCAAGTCGTTTTCAAGATACGAAAACTTGCATTTGTAAAAGATCGCCATATCTTTATTATTATCAAAAAGATTTCTCGAACAGGCATTCTATTTTAGTTTTTTTAAGGACCAATTCTCCACTTGAAAACAAAATGTCAAATTACATTTAGTTTTTGAGATATGACACGAACTTTATATTTTTCTTACGAAACATGCTATATTTTATTTTTTCTTTAAGATCAACATAAAATTTCCCTTAAATTGATATATCACACGCAAAATTTTGATTTTTAGTTTTTTCAATATTTCACGTTTTTAAAAATTACCATAGTTAGCTGCGACTGTGACATTGTGTTTAACATAAAAAGATATCATTTATCCAAATCAAGTTATGCCTTCAAAACTGCTTTTAAAACGAAGTTTCATCAGACATCAGCTTTGACAAGAACAAGAAGGCTTTTGTTATATCAACCTACAAATATTGGCATGGTAATAAAGAATTACGTACTGTTGTCATTTTCGAGCAAAAATTTATTAAAATGTTTCAAAATTTCGAAAAGTATAATATGCTCAAGTGTCTTATAGAGGAAAATGAAGATATAGCTTTATCATTGCGAATGTCTCATGAGCGATATCGAAGAAGAAAGCAACGTTCGAGTAAAATATTTATTATTATTATAATAATATAATATATATAAATATATATATATATATATATATATATATATATATATAATATAATATTATAATAATATATAATTAGAGTAATTGACATTTGAATTTTTTTTCAAAATTCTTCTTAATGCTGTTCTAGCTACTTCAGTGTTCCATTCCATTGCTTTGGTGGATATATTTGGAGAAAGATTCATTTCGTCCAAAACTTTCAATTTCTCTTATTCTCTGTCTATCATTAGATTTCTATAGGTTGTTAGTCTTGGCTTGAATTAAACCATGTGATATTAGGTTTTGCTTCAGTCATCTAAATATTTCACCAGAAGGTTGCCTCCTCTTTGTCATCGCTCATGGTACAAATGCAAACTTTTGAAAATCACCCTGTAGCTTGAAAACGACTTAACGTATCAAAAAGCGGTTCATGTTCAAACTTGTCTCGTAAATCGAGCCCAGGACATATCTATCCGTTTTTCGATATCTATGCTAGAAGTACCCTAAGACCCCAAATCCCTTCGGAATTGGGCCACCATGTACATATCAACTAATTTTAAATAAACTTATTAATTTTAATATATTGTTTTCAAACTACAAGTAAGCGCAATAAACATTCAATCACGTTAATCGAATGTACATTATTATGTAAGTAGTATTAACGTATACCTTACTCCACCTTATTAGTAGTACTAGTACATGATTAAGCTTTTATCATCTCAGAAATATGCCCAAAAATAATATTTCTTGTGCAATCTAACCTGAATCGTTGGGTTGTAAAAATAATCTAGGAACTGACACATCGATTCCCTAAATCACAATCATACTAATTACCGGACAAAAGTGGTGTAATTAGGACGATAGTGCACAAATCATAAAGTTACATTTTCATTGACAAGAAAATTGTAATGTATGGAATTGTAGAGGTCGGTATCGGCGGCAAAATTTGAATAGCCTGCTAGCGGAAAATATCTAAATCCGCCACTGCATAAACACATATATTTAAATATTCTTCGATTCTTTTTGACGTTCCTCTCTTTAAGCAATTTGTTAATAATTGAATCATATATGTACCCAAATGCAGAGTAAGCGAGGCTCTGTTTTATTTCAATCACTATAATATGCATTTACAACTCACGTCAGAAGAGAAAGAACATCATAGCATCCTTGCTCTGGTCCTGATAATGTGTACTGTTAACTATACGGTATAGAAAACCAATCATCAGTAACATATTTATAAGCAATCATTCATATCATTCTCAAAGTATGAAAAATAACTTGATCATAGTTTAAGAATAGAGTGATTAAATTGTCTCATCCCACTTATCGTTTGGATACTTCAATGAATTGAAACTAATTTTTGAACTTTTTTATGCCCATCAGAATTAATGAATAAATTTAAACTCAACTATGCCACAAAAACCTGATCAAACAAATACAATTCCAATCAATGATCCCTCAGATGTCAACAACAGTATAAGTGATAGTACTAAAAATATACTGATAATACACTCAACTCATATTGAAGAACTCTCATCGAAGCTCACTAACATTTTTATAGAGAACAATCTCATAATTGCCAAGAAGAATATAGCGAGAATTTACATTTTCACTGATACTGAAACTTCTTCAACTATTTTAGAATGTACTTTATGGTATCCTTCATCTGAATTGTGACAAGGTCTTTATAGGACAAACAGGCAATAATTTATCAGGTCGCATTGTCTCATGAAAATGATTGTAAACTTGACAAAAATAACTGTGCATTTGCAGAGTACACTATTAAATTCGATCGTTGTGACAAATTCAATAACGCTATGACTTTAGAAAAAAAAATTATTACTTAGAAAGAATATACAATAGCTGGAGATCCAACTTTTGAGAGAATTGTGTATATTGAATCAGTTGTGAGATCCATGTATAGATGTCGCAAATGATGAAACAAAAAAAAATTATATATATATATATATATATATATATATATATATATATATATATATATATTGTTGTGAACCCTGCTAACATCCTAACAATGAACATATTGTTCTTCTTAACCCATTTATGTTTGCTTAGGTCAGCATTTATACTAAAAGTATATAAGTCAGAGCAACGTGCTTTACACTTACTGCCAGTTTTGTTAACCAGTTCTATTTTATTCATCTACGTATAATAAATCATAAATCTATTCAGTATTAATCAATGTCTTCTACTTCAACGAATCGAGATCCAATAAAGTGCAATAAATCATAATTAGTGCAACATTCAAAAAAAGTTAATCCTAAATAGTGCAACGTATTAGAGTGTTAGTTTTCGAGCCTTTCCTGAAATAAAGTGCTCAACTTCAATAAAGCTGCGCTGGTGTCAGAACGTTATTGTAACCACCCTGTACAAATGTTGTACTCTGAGCCCCAGAGAAATACAGCATTAAACTGGTGTCGGAATTGTAGAATACTTATATCAACCTGTGGTTAAAGTGACATCTGAGTTAGAAAATCTAAAGAAGATTTCCACTGTGAGTATAAACGCTTAACAGAAACGAATTCATACGGCTCTCCGCCTCCTTCTGCAACTACCTGTGTAACTGGATAAATTCGTGTGTGACTGGAGAACAAGAATTCCATTGGGCGTCTAAGCACTACGAACTCCACCGGACCAGAGGGTGTCTAAGCACAAGAAGCATCTCAATTCGCTCAAAGAAGCATCTTACTTCGCTCAATGAAGCAGCTAGTTCGCTCATCGTCAAATCTCAAGTTTATTTTTATACATTATTTCTCAATAGTCAACTAATATAGTAAACGAAATTGAAATAAGTGAAATTACTTCCTGGACTCAATTGAAACAACGTCTCAGACAATTTTACAGCTATACAAAACATCTAGTACAAGCCCATGAAGAATTAGAAACAATTAAACAATTTCCAAATGAAAATATTTCTGACTTTTTCAAAAGACTTGAACGTATTGAGAATGAATGTATTCAATCTGAAATTAGTAATTGCCAAAATCAAAATGAACTAACTGGTTTAAAGAAAGCAATTCAACAAACTGCATTACGTAGATTTAATATTCATTCGAAACCTGAAATAAGCCAAATGCTCAGGGCAAGAAACTTAAATGATTTAAGCGAAGATTATTCCGTTGCATTTCAAGAAGGAATACTTCTTAACTATACATTATCTGAATATTTTTCTCAAACAAAAAATTTATATAATTATAACCAAATAAATACTCAAAATAATCCAAATCCTAGATATAATTCATATAATAAAATGAGAGTTTTTTTCAAATACAAATAATTATTCATTCAATCCACAAAATAAATATGAAAAAATCTTTAATATTGCAAAAAGAAAGGACATTTAATTTCAGAATGCAGAAGTCGTTCTAATAATAATTGCACAATTATCCATCTACGTCACATTAAAACTCTTATAATGAAAAATTCTGCAATTATTGCGAAAGAAAAGGTCACCTAATTTCAGAATGTAGAAAAAAAAAATATTATGCTGACATAAACCATTTAAGAGGCATTCCTTTTTCAATAAAAAATCCAATTTTAAGTAATGATTCTTTGAATATAGATCAACCTCTACAAACATTATCCTTTCGTTTGATTAATGCGCAAAATAAACAAATAAAATTATTAATCGATACTGGAGCCGCTGTCTCAATTGTAAAGCATACATCGCTAATTCCTAATAAAACGGCCCTTAATAGTAAAAAGACAACTCAATTAATCGGAATTAATCCAAATATGCCTATCAATTGTTTAGGAACTTCATCTCTTAACCTTGAATATAATATCATTAAGATAACTCATGAATTCAGCGTAATTAATGATGGGAAGATACTAACTCCCTTTGATGATTTGCTAGGTAACGATTTTTTTTAAACGCATAAAGGAATTCAATTATGAAAACAATAGCGTTTCTATTTGCAACAATGAAAGACAATTCAACAATGATATCAAAACTCAGATTATAATTCCTCCACGATGCGAATTCGTTTGCGATCTACTTCTTACAAATCGTGAACAATATACAAAGCGGATTGATACAGCAGTCAACAATAAAAGAAAACAACTTTATTCCAAGTGTCCTGATAAACAACAACCACACAGCAACTATTCCTATCTCAAATTTAAATATGAATTTTTCACTAGAAATTATCGAAATAGAATCTCAGAAGTGTATTGAAAGTATTCCAATTCCTAGAAATACAAAAGATATAAAATCATTCTTAGGACTCGTCGGGTATTACAAAAAATTTATAAAAAACTTCTCTGCTATAGCTGAACCTCTTACTCATCTATTGAAGAAAACACAAAAATTTATATGGAATCAAGAATGTCAAAACTCATTTCAATTATTAAAAGATATCCTCATCAAAGAACCAATCTTACAATATCCTAATTTCTCCAGAACATTTATGTTAACTACTGATGCATCAAAAGAAGCCATAGGATCTATATTATCACAAGGAAAAATTGGAGAAGATTTGCCTATAAGTTATTATTCCAGAACATTAAATGATGCAGAAAAATCATATTCAACAATTGAGAAAGAACTTTTAGCTATTGTAGAATCATGCAATCAATTTCGTCCCTATTTGTTCGGACAAAAATTTTATGTTTGTACGGATCACAAACCCTTAACATGGCTCAAAAATTGTGAAGAACCATCAAGTCTATTATTGAGATGGAGATTAAAATTAATGGATTATGATAACGAAATAATTTATAAAAAGGGAAAATTAAATCAAAAAGCCGATGCACTAAGCCGCCTAATTCCTGATAGTTCAATAACTCGCGAAGAAACTGAAAATATTGAACATAAACAAATTCCATAGAATATAGTTATCAATTCAATAAGGAGGAGCTTACGTTTGAAAATTTTTAAAGCTTTCATCAAAGAGAAAGTAACATTCCAAACACTAAAATAACAAATGTACCAATAACAAAGATCAAAACTTCATAATACCTATGTCATGCGACTATGCACAATCAAACGAATATCTGAATTATATACGTGAATATTTCCAAGATTTACCTAAGAACCCAAGAATTTCTGAAATAACAAACCTCTGCCACAACAAAATCTTTATATTATATTTTTAAATGAATTTTATGATCAATCAGTAACCTACGAAAATTTATTTAAGACTTTATATAATCTCAGAATTTCATTACAACATAATGATACTTCGAAATTTGTAGTAACAGATATAACTAGAAATAAATATAATGATTTAATACGTCAGGATACATATTACAGTTTACTTTATTTCCTTTTTAATGATTTCGAATATGGAATATTAAGCAGCGAAAACATAAAAATCTCTGATGAAAATTTAATAAAAGATATACTTTTTGAAAATCACGATTCAACTATTGCTGGACACCAAGGATTCGAACGTACTTATGAAAAAATAAGACAATAATATCACTGGGATAATATGAAAGATCAAATTCGAGACTATGTGAAGAAATGCAAAATATGTCAAAAGTCAAAAACCGCTTTTAAATGTAATGAAAGTCCGATGCAAATTACTACATCATCAAAATTTTGCGAACAATTTGCATTAGATATCGTAGGTCATTTACCTCGAACAAATTCAAATAATCGTTTCATATTTACAATTCAAGAAGACTTACCCAATCCCTACGCATGATGCACAAACTGTTTCTGTACATTTCTTGAAATTTTGTTCACAATTTGGTTTTCCAGAACCAGAATTTTAACTGATCAAGGTACAGAATTCACATATCAGATTTTTAAAGAAATAAATAAAATGATGCCAATTAAACAAAAACAAACCACTCCTTATCATCCTCCATCAAATGGTTCATCAGAAAGAACACATTTAACTCTCAAAGATTATTTCAAATGCTACGTAAATAAAGATAATGATAATTGGGACGAATTTCTAAATCTAGCCGTTTTCAGTTATAATACATCAATTCATAAATCCACTCAAAATACTCCATACGAATTAGTCTTCGGTCAAAAGGCAAGGATACCATCATCAAAAAAATAAACTTCGAATAATTCGCGGAACGGCGCATGATAATCTAATACAAGCAAAACAAAAATCAAAATTACATTATGATAAATCACATAAACGCTTGTATACTTTCAATGAAGGTGATCTAGTCCTCCTATATGATTCACTCTCAAAAGCTAAAAATAAAAAGCTAGCTCCTAATTATAAAGGACCATATAAAATCGAACGAATTCACAATAATAATACCGCAACTCTACGCTTATCTCATTTTAAACTAAATACTTATAATTTCAGTCAACTGAAACCATATATTGTTTCAGATTCTGAGGAAAATGAAATTGTCGCAAAGCCTTCTACTTCTCGTTCTAACGATCACATTATATTCTCCGATCCAAGCTCGTCCAAAATACACTATAAAACCTATAAAATCCTCCGCAGGACTACGTTATCATAATCTAGGAACAACCCAAATCTGCAATCAAAAACATACTTTGCTAACATATTATAATTTAACTCATTTAAACTATCAAGTGCATACTATCTACGACTATTTTATAAAAACACATGAGATCTGTAATTATAGTGTGGCTGAGCACATTTTGTCAGATTGTCAAAATCAAATTAAATATATTACATCTCGTTTTCAATCAACTTCATAGTTTGAGTCATCCCGGGGCCAATGCTTCACTCAAGTTAATTAGCGACCGATTCGTTTGGCCTTCGATGAGAAAAGATTGTCGAAATTGGGCTCGTGCTTGCATTGAATGTCAACCATCGAAGATTTCTGGTAACGTTCATGCTCCTATTGGAAATTTCAAAACTCCGACACAAAGGTTTTCTCATATCCACATCGATTTGATTGGGCCACTTCCACCTGCACAAACTTTCCGATATGGTTTGACCATCGTCGATCGTTTTACTCGATGCGGTGATTCACGATCTTTTGGATTGCTGGTTATCTCGTTTTGGTTTTCCTCAAACTATAACCTCAGATCGTGGAGCTCAATTTACTTCTCATATTTTCAAAAATTTCGTAAATTTTTTTGGAATCGGACATAACCTCACTACAAGCTGGCATCCTGCTGCAAATTGTTCAGTCGAACGTTTACATTGTCACTTAAAAGCTGCGATAATGGCCCATTCCGACATCGACTGTGTTCATGCTTTACCCCTCGTATTACTTGGAATTCGTTCAGCTTTTAGAGAAGATATCAAGACTACTTCCTCTGAGATGGTTTATGAAGAAACTCTACGTTTACCTTTTGAACTTTTCTCTTCAAACCCTGAAAACAAGAATCTCCATGATACGAGCAGCTTTCTCTCAAGCTTAATAGAATGCATGTCACGCCTACGACTAACTCCAGCATCAAGACATTGTCAACCTGGCGTTTTTGTTTTCAAGGAACTTTCGAAATGCAGTCATGTTTTTTTGAAAGAAGGACCCATTCTTAAAGCACTTCAACCACCATACACTGGTCCATACGAAATAATTGGTCGAGACGAAAAGACGATGACACTCTTGATACATAATAAACGTACCAAAAGTGCATTCGATCGAGGTGGAAACCTGCCATATTATCTTTACAAGATTAAGTTTTAACACCCGTTTCTGTTCCTGTTTCCACTCCCACTGTTGAACCTGTACCTAAAGAACCCATTCCTGCTCCCGAATATACAACGCGATCTGGCAGTAGAGTTAGATTCAGAAAAACTTTGAATTTGTAACCAAATTCTCTGCCAAGGGAGGTAGTGTGGCGGTTTCAAGTTCACAACCAATAGTGGAGAATCGATATTTTTGACATTCATTAATTTAATATTTTTTGAGTAGCTGTCAACAAGTCAGATTTACATTGTAATATAGTTGTGTTAATAAATATAATATATTATAATATTACATATATAATAATGTTAATGAATAAATATAATATAATATTTATCATTATCATCTATTACCTATATTCTATCATAAAAATAAATTATAATATATCTCATCAAATAAATTTTATTTCCAATCGTAAAAAACGTGGCCTACTAAATGGTATAGGTGACGCATTTAAATGGCTCTTTGGTACTCCAGATGCCGACGATGCCCAATTTTATACAGATTCAATTAATCAATTAATAGCTAATCAAGAACAAACTAATGTTTTAATGCAACAACAAGAATCAATAATTTCTGAAACGATTAGAAATTTCAATAACTCTTTTACAAAAATGAATGAAAATATCAAAATTTTAAATAATAACCTTAAAACCTTCAATAAATTTGCAAACGACGTTGTACAAATGAAAACGCAAAAAACCTTAAAAGCAAAACTCTCAAATCATCTAATTCTTCTCATCTAAATGACTGTGAAATTCAATTAATATTAGAAAACTACGTTAACGATATATCGTTAATTCAAAATGGAATCATTAATTATCGAATAGTAACAATCAAATCATGAAAAACATACTAGTCGACCATGGTCAATTTCATACATTACATAAAGTGAACAAGGAAAATTCTTTAATAATTTAAAAAATTATCAAACAACTTTCCAAGGAAGCTGGTTATACGTATTCAGCAACGCAAAATCTGCATTCACAATCGAACGGTGAATTATAGAAATTGTCAAGTCACCCCGACTCAAAATCTGCATACAGCTGTTTCGATCTTATTAGATCTCATCAGTCTCTAATTGTTCCCCAATACAAATCGTGGTCAGTAACACTGGTCGGATAACAATCCAGAGCGCCATATCTTTGGTGGGATGGCGCTCTGGATTGTTATCCGACCAGTGTTACAGACCACGATTTGTATTGGGGAACAATTAGAGATTTGTTAATTCACTCCGAGTCAAATAAGCTGCACTGATGAGATCTAATAAGATCGAAACAGCTGTATGCAGATTTTGAGTCGGGGTGACTTGACAATTTCTATAATTCACCGTTCGATTGAGAATGCAGATTTTTCGTTGCTGAATACGTATAACCAGCTTGTTGATTGATAATTTTTTAAATTATCAAAGAATTTTCCTTGTTCACTTTATGTAATATCGAATAGTACCTCCAGAACAACTGTTTAAGGAATTACAAATAATATCAATTCATTTAAAGATTGATAATATTTACTTATATAATAATATAATGGATATTTCTCAATTTATTAATAAAACTATATTGATGATTGCTTTACACATTCCATTAGTGACTTTAAATAATTTCTACGTATATCAAGTATTTCCACTACCAAGTCCTCATAATGATGATAATACTGTATTCTCTTATATTGAACCTTCGAAACCATATATCCTAGTCTCTCCCATGAGAACGACATATTTAATGATTAATGAATTAGAAAAGAATTGTAAGGAATATTCTCCAAAACAATGGATCTGCAGAAAGATACTTATAACTAAGAAATCTTACAATGAAGACTGTGAAATTCTACTATTAACGACTGTCTAGATTCCAAAATCATGTCAAACAAGAAATCTTATTGCTCATTTAAAAATATGGCACCAACTAGATCAAAATCAATGGATTACCTCGACTTCAAGTCCTACACAATTATATATTTTATGTGAAAAGGAACGATTGCAACAAGAAATCATCAATGGGAATTCTAGAATTATCCTCGAAATGCAAAGCTTTCACCAGCGATACCACTCTAGAAGCAACGCAAGCTGTTCTGTTATCCCATTCGACATATAAAATACCTTCAACAAATATTAACGAAGATGAATGCTGTCTGAAACTCAAGAAAAATCTTACTCTAGATGCCATACATTTAACACCAATTAAATTAATGAATATTGATCTTCATGAACTCAAATACGCACGAAACAAATTGAAAGAATTCGATGAACAAATTCAACAGCAACTAAATCAACCATTTATAATAAAGAAATGTAATTGGTATACAACACTTATCACCATATTATGCAGCTTATTTCTACTTATTGCAATTCATAATATTTTGAAATGGTGGATTATTTCAAATACGATACATAACTTCAACGAATAGATACTATGAATCCTTCAGATGATCAAGATGAAGAAATGACTAGCTCACAGTCTCTGAAATGATCCAAAACTAAAGTCACTCCTTATTAATAGAACTGCCTTGAGGCTAATATCTAATAATAATGTTTTTTCGACCTGCACGAAGAAAAGCAGACTTTTTGGATTGATTGGGCCGATACTTGGTGTGAATTAATAAACATATTAAAACAATGGTTAAAAATAAAAATTTACACATTTATTATAAGAAATAACGCATGACGCACGTTTCGGTGGAACTTCACCTTCTTCAGATGCTAATGACAAACTAACTATGATTCTCTGTTATATCGAAAACAAGAAATGACAAATTCTCTAGAAGGGGTAAATACAAATATGGTTACAAATAATTATTAGAAAAAGAAAAACCAATTCTGAACTGCTAGTCATGTAGTTCGGTAATTTTGAAAAGAAGGGGGCTTGAAGTATGATCGATTTGGCTATTCAATAGGAGACCGGAATGCTTGTATTTATTTATCTGTAATGATTCTAAAAAATTAAGTTTAACTCCCTTACTTTCAGTATTTAATATTTTAAAATCGAAATTGAATGTGTGATTTTCTTGGATTAAATGGTTTGCATAATGTGAATCCGACTTCTGATTAACAAAGCTACGTTTGTGTTCTGAAATTCTAGTTTGACAACTTCGTTGAAAGTTTCTACCAATGTAAAACTTATCACAATCGCCACAATTAATTTTAATAAACTCCCGATTTATAATCTTTATGAACTTTGGATTTATTATTTTTTATATGATTTCCTAAATTATTACCGGTACGATAAGCAATGTTAATGTTGTGCTTAGATAAGAGAGATTTAAGTTTTTTACTTGAATTTCCGATGAAAGTGAGGCTGTTGTATTTGATATTATTTTTAGTAAGGGGGTACACCTGGTTAATCGCATTTTTGAAAAACTTTTTATCTATCATATTGTCTATAATATTGGGATCATAATTATTATTTACGGCAATTTGTTTAATTATATTTTTCTCGATGTTAAATTTGGCATTTGAAAGTGGAATATTTACTAAACGATGTACCATACTATTGAAAGCTGCCATTTTGTGTTGGAAAGGATGTAGGAAAGTACTATGTATGACGCTATCAGTGTGCGATGGTTTGCGAAAAATTGAAAAATTATGTTTGTTATCTACTTTTGTGTTTAATATTTAAGCTATTTTATTATTTGTTATTATGTTCATATATGTT
>JARQZK010001557.1:250000-263492 GCA_030704885.1 Cynegetis impunctata | reverse complement strand
CCTGCATCTACTGCGGTGTCGCCACTTCTATTAGAAAGTAGTAGCAACTTTGATTTTTCAAATCGAACACCCTGTATATAGTATTATTTTTAGAATCTCCAACAATTTTCCAATAACTTCTCATAATATTTCTCTATACCTATCTGTTACTGTTTTCGAAATAAATAATCTGCGTTACTTCAATACAGGGTGGAAAAAAATTCAATTATTTTTTTTGCTTGAAAAAGTGACAGAAAGTTGATTATTTCAAATGGAATGCCCTGTATATTATTAAAAATTCGGAAAGCTGCTGGAATTTTTTTTTATCTATGTACATAGGCCAGTTTGATGAAATTATAAGCAGAACATGTAAGAGTTAAATAAAATGTATCCGAATCTACCGCCAATAAACCTTAAGAAATTTATACGAATTCGGAACAATTTCAATGCGTATAAAAAAGCACCAAGAGACTTGATAGTGAAAAAATTGATATAAATAATTATAAAAGAGGAAAACAATTACCTGGAATGTTTCACAATATGTTCGAATCGCTGGCCGTTCAGATCCGATTTCATTCGGATCCAAACCTTCAAATGTTTGGGTAATACTTCGTATTTGTCTCTTGAATGCACGCCAAAATAAACAAATTCATGAGAACTTTGATTGAATAGTTTTGTTCCATCGTTTTTGAAGGTATTTGCAACTTCTGAGATGTCAAAAATATCGATATTATTAGTAGATTGTCACAACGTTACTGTCAAATATTGATCATGGCATGCTTACCAGATACCGAATGGGGACACCATATACAAGGAACATTTTCACAAATAAATTCTAATAAGTCCGAAACCTGACTAGCTAGGTATGGGTACGATATACATAGATAAAAAGGAAATTCCAGCAGCTTTCAGAATTTTTAATAATATGCAGGGCATTCCATTCCAAATCATCAACTTTCTGTCACTTTTTCAAGCAAACAAAATAACTGCATTTTTTTACCATCCTGTATTGAAGTAACGCAGATTAGGCTGAAGTGTAGGAAGCCCCCAAGCATCAAATAGCTCCAACCCAAATATCGATATCATAGTACTTCTCAACTCGAAGATATCAGCGTTTTAATAGGTCTTGATTTCCGAAGAAAAAAAATGAAAATAATATACATTTCGAAAACGGTAACAGATCGGTATCTGTTTATAAAAAGTTGTTGGGAAATTGTTTGAGATTCTAAAAATAATATTATCTACAGGGTGTTCCATTTGAAAAATCAAAGTTGCTACTACTTTATAATAGAATTGACAACACCGCATTACCAAAAATATTGTATTTGTGTAGAGAATGTCAGACTATGCCCTCCATTAAATTTTCAAAGTGATCTGTCGTATGGTTCGCCAGAAACGTCTAATGTGCCATCCACCGTGAATCACCCTGTATATATATATATAAATATATATATATATATATATATATATATATATATATATATATATATATATATATATATATATATATATATATATATATATATATATTATATCTATATATATATATATATATATATGCATATATATATATATATATATATATATATATATATTATATATATATATATAATATATATATATATATATATATATATAAATATATATAAATATATTATTTAGCACTCCACCACCTAACCTATATATATATATATATATATATATATATATATATATATATATATATAATATATATATATATATATATATATATATATATATATATATATATATATATATATATATATATATATATAGAAATATATTATTTAGCACTCCAGCACCTAACTCTTAACTTTCGATGTAAGTTGCGCAATAGTCTATTATTAACCTTACCTATCCTAACCTAACCTAATCTAACCTAGAATAACTGTTAATTTTCGATATTGTGCAATAGTCTAGTATTTCAGGGGAAAATAAGACTAAAAAGTGTATAAATAACACTAAGAGATTATTACTAAGCGTATTCTTGAAATGGATAATGGTTGCTAGCACTAGTCAATGATGGCGCTGCTTTAATAAAAACAAGAACTAAGAAGGTAACAAAAGGACAAATTTTACAAATCAGTTACTCTAGATTAAAATATTTGAATCATCCAGACCTCACGTGAAGGTAATTGCGGACTCTTTATTTATCCTTTTTCATAGAGAAATTAAAGAAGATGTGATAAAATAATACGAATCTGGCAACGATGTCACACAGCCAATATAGTAGACTATTCTTCAGAAATGGAACAAATGAAAGTCCCCCTCTTGTCATAGTCTTCAAATTAGCGATCATTAATATTATTATGAAAATGAGTGATTGGTTTCCTCTCTTCACCCAGAAAGTAGTCAACCAGGCGACCTTGTCAGGGCAGTTCCAACGCTCTGTTATTGTTTTGCGTTCACAAATTACCGTTCAGTTTGCAAATGATATCTGTTAAATGTGTACCGACTGTGTAGTGTGAAATGTACGTATGAAATGTAGGCTTCATAATGTACAGTGCTTATTCACGCTGTTAGTGAACTTCGCAGTGAGGTTGGAAGTCGGTGTCAACAATGAGAAGTCGTGCGACCTTCGTCCCCGGTTTCCTCCTTTTTGTAAGTTTGAAATATAATTTTATTTGTGCAGCTGTTTTCAGTTTGCAAACAAGTGGATGTGATTCTTTTAAATCTCAAGGCTGATAGAATATTTTTGAATTGACACGGATCCATGAAATAGTAGCAGAGAAAAAAGAAAAAATTATCACAAACAATTACTCTTAAAATAATGCAATTCAATTATAATTATATCTTATATTATTAAATTATGACTTCTTCATTCATAAGTGAAAAACGAATACAAAAATTAGTTTTCACTGGGTCTAAGAAAACGAGTTACATTGATTATACAAGAGAGATTGGAGTAGAAAAAGTTTCGGAAATTTTCAAAGCTTGCCCGAAAAGCCGAAAATTTAGTTATCTTATTAAAACAAACTACTTAAATTTAATTTCGTCGCATTAAATTTGTGCCAGATTCAGAGAAGTATTGATTGCTCCATATCTTTAAGAGTAGATAAATAACCAGTTTAATTCTGGGTAGGTTTATTATTACTGAAAATTTTAAAGGTGCAGTCCAAATTATGAAAAAATATTTCTTTTTCTAAATTAATAACTTCAATATTTCCATATGAGCATTTTCAATTAATCAAAGTTAACTTGATATCCTGTTAAATAATATGATGCTTTCATTATAACGTCTATAACTTGAAAAGTATTTAGAAAATATCTACAAGATATATACATAGGTATATATATATATATATATATATATATATATATATATATATATAAATATATATATTTATAATTATATATATATATATATGATATATATATATATATAATATATATATATATATATAATATATATGAATATATATATATATAATATATATATATATATATATAATATATATATATATATATATATATATATATATATAAATATTTGCACAATTTGGTTCCCAACAAAACATTCAATGAAATTAAGGATACTCCTGACATTAAATGTATATAATACGTTCTTGACTTACTGTACAATTGTCATTTACGATTTACACAAACTTTTTCTGTATAAATGAAAAATTACTATTTTATAGGACGAATAATTTTTTCTCTCAGTTTTATGAGTTGAATTGCATGATGCAGCGATTCTCGAATGTGGGAGGCGCTCCCCTGTGAGACGCGTTCCCTTGTGAGACGCGCTCCCTTGTTAGACGCGCTCCCTTGTGAGACGCGCTCCCTTGTGAGACGCGCTCCCTTGTGAGACGCGCTCCCTTGTGAGACGCGCCCACCTGTGGGGCGAGAGGATATCCAAGAGAAAGTAATATTTTAAAGAATTGATTAACTGACTGAAAGACAAACACACACATATACAAAACAAAATACATTTCGTCATAATATCCAATAGTTAACCCATGATTAAAAAAATTACTAAATAAAAACTTTCACAATAAAAACTCATTAAATTAAAAACGAACGCAGTAATTATAATTAACTTCCTTGGGTTTATCTTGCAGAACTAAGATTTTCGAAGGAGGGCTTGATATTAGGAATAGAAACTTTCAGTTATTTTTCTATATTTACCTGAGATCTATATTTTGTCTTCAAAGAAGCAGAAAAGCTAGTTTCACAAAGGTAGGATGTAAAAATGTTAATAAAATGCGAATTTCACATGTTTGTAGTGCAGAAAACTAATCATCTACTCTTCTCCAAAATTTAAGTAGTTATTAATTTCTAAATTGTTGCTTGATTTTGCCACTTTTCGTAAAGTCAATGAAATTTTCTTCCTTTGCCTTTGAGAGCCCTTGAGAAAGATTATGAAATAGATCCCTTACATGTAATTTGTCAGATTCAAAATTAAGGTCGTCGTGTAGGTTTAGAGCCGAAAAACTCAACATACATTGTTATTGAATACATTTTATGGTATGTACGGGGCGCGATGAAAATTATGATAGGTAAATGGGCTGCGAATCCTGAAATGCTGGCCTAAAGAAAAGATATCTTGAAATGTAAATGCTCAATTCTAAAGCAATTTTTTCGATACGTCAATTGCATGAATATCTACATTCATAATTTTCATACTAGGTAAATGAAAAGTCACTAACTTAATAAACAAGTTGAAACTTTTTATTTTAATTTTAACGGGAAGTACTGTTGTTAAAAACACAATTGTTTATTATTATTATTTCATCGTTTCTTTCTAGTCAAATTTTACCTGAAAATAACACAGTAATTCAGTGATTCCTATTTGGACCTTCTAGACTAGGAATTTCCATGTATATACATACATATACATATATATGAATATGTATACATGTATGAATGTATATATATACACATTTTTTTGTTTTTTACACACAGTATGAACTGACACTTCGACTGAAACGTAAATGGACATGAGACCTGCCAATTTTGAGAACTCTATAGCTTGTCTCAACTATTTCGTGTACTTGAATTCGATGGAAATCACCTCGGAAATCACTATTTTATAATGTCTTAATTCAAATAGTTCGATGATGTGTATAAAAGCAACATTATACAATTATAGAAAAAGCTATATAGCTGGCATTCACCTTTTTTTTGACTATGAATTAGAGAACACTGGGGGAAGAAACTTAATATTAAGTTAAAAAGTTGAATCAATATTATTAACTTCTTCATAGCTTCATTATAAAAACAATTATACTTTGGATGTCACAAGAAATATTTGTTTTCGTTCAATCTATAATGAATAATAATTCATTTAATTCGATAGGTAATGTGTGAAGAATACAGAATTATTCAAAGACAAAAACCGCGTTTATTTAATATGTTCATATTTTAATACCTACGTATGAAAGGCTAAAGAGATTTTGTTGCCAAAATATTAATGATTAAGGTTGACTCGATTGTTGTTCAATTACTTATAAATAATCTACGAGGCAATCCACTCAAGTGAATTAGAGAAACTCATTTAAGGAATTTTCACCAGCAATCACCATGAAGGTTAAATATAAACTCGATTAATGAAAACTGCTGAGAATGGTAATTATTTTAATGTCTTAAAAAAAGCATTCTTCAATATTCAATATAGATAAACTAAGAAATTTTGTGTATCATATACCATTTGTGTTTACAATTTTTATATTATTATTAGTTTGGTATAATGTTTCGCACTGTTTCATATAATTTCTTCACTGAAGTAATTAAGGATGTAAGTATCATAATAATCCAAATATAAATAAACAAACATCAACGATAAGGCTTTAATGTTCACTGGACATACATATATCAAATATAAATACTTTTAAGTTGTTCTTACAGTATACCTCGAAAGTATATAAATATTTAAATCAAAGATTTTGCAATATAAAATTTAAAAGACATATGTAGGTACTTGAAAAAGTTTGGCATCCAGTCTACCGCAGCCGTCTTGACTTTTTTTAAATAGCACCGTAGGCCGAGCGACATATCGTAGAAAAGCTGATTTCGTCCTCTTTTCAAAATTACAAAATACGTACCACATTACTAAAGAGTAAGAGAAACAATTTTCATAGAAATACAATATGTAACTTTTTAATTCATACTAACTTACAAAAATATTGATAGTTTCCTTATAACAGAAGCTCAAAATGTTGGCCACCTGTTTTTTAGCAATAACACAATCTCTATTTGAAATTTCGAATAGAATTGTTTATCATTTATGGAGAAATTGTTTGTATCTCAAGACATTTGAGAGATTTTGAATCAGTTATGTCTGTTATAAAGTGGAGTCAAGTCGGGAGATCTTGCCGGCCACTCAATTACACCTTTTCAACCAATCCATCTCTGAGGGAAATTTGATGATTATACGTTCAATCGTATTAAAGAAATATCTTGTTGCCAGACTTTCTCGCATATATATATATATATATATATATATATATATATAAATATATATATATATATATATATATATATATATATATATATATATATATATATATATATATATATATATACAATTAAGTAAGAAACTGCCGATAGTTTTTAAAAAATATATTAATTATAGCTGAGTATTCGGCAAGGAGTTATGATCTAAACAACCAAATTTGTCTCAGTCGACGTTTCGACTCTTTATTTTATTGAGTCTTCCCCAGGACATCTACAATTTAAAAAGAATGACAAAGAATGTTACACCGAAACAGATTCTTTGAACTGTTCTAGTTCCATGAGTTGCAATTTACAAGGAATATACAACAAAAACTCATTTAAAACCGAAAACATGTTAAAATAACGTGAATAAAGCTAAAATACAGAAATAAAGGGGCTCAAAATATCAACTAAATGGTATAAAAATCTGACTGAAACTCAAAAACAAATGCTAAAATGCTAAAATTTAATCAATAGCATTTCAAAAATAAATGCTATTTGATTAAATTTTAGTATTTGTTTTTGAGGTTCAGTCAGATTTTTATACCATTTAGTTGATATTTCGAGCCCCTTTATGTCTGTATTTTAGCTTTATTCATGTTATTTTAACATGTTTTCGGTTTTAAATGAGTTTTTGTTGTATATTCCTTGTAAATTGCAGCTCATGGAACTAGAGTTCAAAGAAACTGTTGTATACATGTAATTTTGTTGTTTTTTATATATATATATATATATATATATATATATATATATATATATATATATATATATATATATATATATATATATATATATATAAATATATATATATATATATATAGGGGAGAGGCTTGTACCTTGACCCGTCTTGTACCTTGGTCCACCAGTGTAATTTCGAATTTAGCCGGGATTTATTTGTCAGATGTTGTCTCTTAGTTCATATACCCACCGCCAATACGCCACATTGTATTTCAGTTATATCTGTTCTGTTGTTGCCGTGTGAAAAATATTGTGTTCTGAATTAATCCAAATGTAAGTATGTCGATCTGATTTAAATATTTTTTTCCTTGTTTCAGGCAAATTATTTTCAAATTTTTCAATTTCACATGTGTACATTTTATAGGTTAGAATAATGCTTTTTTCCAAAATGTAGTAGGCTTGTACCTTGAACCATTGATGTGTCTTGTACCTTGAGCCATGGCCCATCGTACAAGACATTGTCCAAGATATTTTATTCAGATTTTTTTCAGATGGCAAGAAGTAAAGTAGGCGTAAAAAAAATGCCCCGACCGTTCTGCATTAGAAGCTGCATCAAATGCTGTGCGAAATGAAAATATGTCAGTGCGCACAGCAATAAAAAACTTTAATGTATCCCGATCCACTTTGAGAAGGTTTTTGAACAAAGTTGAGGGGAACAATGTTTACAAATCTTTCGAAAATTGTGCGACTAAAAAAGTTTTTTTGGAACATGAAGAGAAGAGCCTGTGCGAGTATCCGATTTAGCAGTAGGAGATTTTTGTCTCACTAAATTAATGGGGAAGAAAATGGTACTTTTCTATGTAGCTGAAATAACTGCCATAAATCCTTCTTTAAAGGTTCAATACCTGAAGCGAATTCTCACCAGCAACAAATTTTCTGTTCCAAATGGTCCACACTTTGACATTGGCATCGAAGATGTTGTACTCAAACTTGCACCACCATGTCAGGCTGGACTTCCGGAAAGACAAAGAGGCATATATTTATTCGATGTAGACTTCGAGAAGTACGATAAAGTAGAATAATAATATTTAATGCATTTTTTTTGTATTTTTGTAGGTGGCCCAAGGAACAAGACTAGGCTGTTCAAGGTACAGGACGAGATTGTACCTTGGGTCAAATGACAGTTAAAAATAAAATCTTCAAAAATTTTCTTCTTGTTTGTTTTATTAAATTAGCACTGTAATATACTGTTTTATCATATATAACTTAAATGTTAAGCTTAAAATTCATTCTTCAAATATGAAAACATAAAAAATATGAAGTGTCGAAAAAATACGGTCCAAGGTACAAGCCCCTCCCCTATATATATATATATATATATATATATATATATATATATATATATATATATATATATATATATATATATATATATATATATATATATATATATATATATATATATATATATATATATATATATATATATATATATATATATATATATATATATATATATATACATATTTTATTTTTTCCTTTCACATATTGGCAGCTCCGATGGAACTAAATGAGTTGAAATTTGGTACCTGTACTTTTTTTCTCGAGTCAGAATGAAACTATTATAATTTGGTTATATTTTTCTAAACGCTGCGATTTTTACGTAGATATTTTTGCTTTCATTTATGAGTTTATTTTTTGCGGTACATATTATCATGTTTGTCAGCTGCCATCGAGCAAAATGAATTGAATTTGGTATCTAGGGTTGTTTTGGAGGCACAACTTTCAAAGTTTTCGTAAATTTTTCCAACAGCCGCCAGTTCAACGTAGATATGTCATGTTCGTGAATTTTAAAATTTGCTCCTGCATATTGAGTAAGACGGTTGATTAGATTGAATTCATGTTGAAATACGATTCTTTGTTTAACTATTTTCCTCAACAGAGTTTCACTTCGCTGAGACTATTAAGTCCGAATCACACCTCAACCTGTTACGCGATGCACTATGCGAGTTTTTAATTTTTTTTCAATAAAATAAATTATTTTCAAATTTTTATTTCGATTTGCTATTATGGCGTGGTTTTTCAAATCATTATTCATTCCGATTGAATCGCATCTCGAAAAATATGACCCCAGTGACAGAGCCCTGCTGGAACAGTTTTAATGGCGACCTATCGCCGTGTCCTGTAATTTTCACTATTTTTGGTTCAACAATACCTCACCTGGACCATTCTGTTACGGCACCAGCTCGGTTGGAATGTTTTCTAATTTTTACTCGCATAACATCAAGTCTAATATTTTTCTCCAAAGATTTGGTCCATTTGGATAGTTCATTTATTCTAATAGGAGAGTTCTATATATATATATATATATATATATATATATATACTATGTTTTCTTAAACGATGTTTTCTTAAACGATTTTTGCCAGTATTTCGCTGTACGTTATTGTGGGTCCCTGTTTTAATTTCTGAACTTAAAGATTCCCCAATCGAAACATTTTTCCTAACAATTCGTGAGAGAAAGTCACATATAATTATGATTGTTAAATATAATTGAGTCTCGTTCATTGAATATACTCGAGTAAACTAATGTGCAAATATTTAATTCAGTTTTTGCTAATGTATGTTGAGTGTTTAGTTAACTCTCAGTGGAATATGTGAAAACAGTTGATAATAGTTCCGTCATGATGCACTCATTAAACAATAGAAGCTTGAAATCCAAGACTTTTTTATTGAATGAAAATTAATTCATTGCGAAGCATATGTATATAATTTTGCTCGATTTAAGCGTTAACCCTTGAGAGGTGACATACGGTCTGGTAGACCGACGACGAAGACAAACCCAGTTAAGTACGCCATCGCAGAGCGAGGCGATCTATGCGCGCTAGTACATGTGTTAAATTTACCCATCTATCGTCTAGTTACGACTCAATTTAGTTCGAAGTGTGGAAGACGTAAAAAACGTGTCACGGTCTCTCGGACCGTGAGTCACCTAAATCGTAGACGAAATTTTAGACCGACGTCAACTAAGTGAAGCTATTCATTTTCAAAAAGTAGTATTTAAATTTTTTATATTACCTTATATTGACTTAATTCGGGAAATGAGTTACGAGAAGAATCAAGCTTGGTTGCAGAAACTTATGGATGAACTCGAGTCAGATACCGAAGAAAGAAACGCTTATCTATATGACGACAACAGTGATGATAACGAGAATTACTATATTGAGCAAAGAGATGAAGATTCTGAAAGTGAGCAAGAGTTTGGTGATAATATGACAAATATAACCTCGGAAATCGAAGAGGAAGTCTCTGAGAGAGAATAGAATAAAAAAGGTCAAACTAAAGCAGACAAAAACTTGAGAAAACTCAGACAATCTGGCCTATTTTACATTGGTAAAGATAAAACTACCATATTCAACAAACAAACCAGAAATTTGATAGATCCTGTTCAAATTTGGAAAGCGTTCTTCAATGAACCTGTTATTGGAAGTATTGTAAAATATACAAATCAGCACATCCAACGATTTGCAGTTGGAAAGTATACTAGAGAAACATATGAAAGATCGACTGACGCCATGGAAGTGGAAGCGTTAATTGGCTTGTTGTACCTGGCTGAAGTAGAAAAAAAATGAATAGACTGAATTTTGAGGAACTTTTCAGTACTGCTGGGTATTCACCGGAACTATTTCGCTTGACGATGTCACAGCAACATTGGCTTTTTCTTTTATTATTAGATTTGATGATCATGAAACAAGGGATGCTAGAAACGCTTCAGATAAACTTTCTCCAATTCGTGACGTCTTCAACTAAATAAACGAAAAGTGAAAAAAAACTTCAGTCTTTCTCATCACGCCACCATAGACGGAATGCTAGTGGCGTTTCACGGTAAATGCTCATTTTTAGACAATATATACCTTCTTAACCGGCTAAGTATGGTATTGAAATATTTGCATTATCAGATGCTATAATGTTTAATACAGCAAATATGCAAGTTTATATTTGCAATCAACCCGATGATTCTTCCTACAACGTTAGCAACTCGGCCATTGATGTAGTAAATAGGCTCGTTGAGCCTATTAGTGGAACAAATAGAAACTTAACAACAGACAACTGGTAGTATAGATCTTTGTGAAAAATTACTACAAGAACACAGGTTAACCCTCCTAGGGACGATTCGCAAAAATAAGCGACAGCTACCATCTCAATTTATAGATTGCAAAGATCGGCCAATTCCATCAAGTATGTTTGCATTCAGAGAAAATTGTACTTTGGTATCACATGTTCCAAAACCTAAGAAAAATATCTTATTGATATCTTCTATGCACGATGATGATGACATTCACGAAATCACTCAAAAGCCCATGATGATCATAGATTACAACAAAACAAAGTTAGGAATTGATATGGTGGATCAATTATCTTCAAACTACAATTATTCAGCACACAATACCAGAAGATAGCCTATGGTTGTGTTCTATACTCTGCTAAATGTGAATGAAATTAATTCGTTTATAATTTTCAAAAATAATCAAGAAGAAGATACATTGTATGTCAGGAGGAAATTTCTGACAAATTTGTCTATTAGCCTTACAAAAAATGATATTCCTCGCCATATTCGACATAGAATTCAAGAAATATGGAAACTTCCAATTGAAAATCAAAGAAATGCATATCCAGAACGATCTGGACGTTGTCAAGTTTGCACATCTAAACAAAACAGAAAAACCAAATATTATTGCAGAGTTTGCAATACGGTTCTTTGTCTGGAACTTGCAAATATTATTTGCAGTCATTGCTCTGAGGAAAGACTATAATGAGTTTAAAGTTAAATTAAAAAGTAAGATCTTGAGTAATTTGTTTTGTCTTTCAATAAGAATTATTTTTTATTTTGTTATTTTATTTTGAAACAAACATATATTCTAAAGATATTGACAGGTTGTTTAATCATTAGAGTAATTGAATATGATACATTTGTAATTTAAATTGTCGTTGGAACCCATATGGGCCTATCGGTCTCTTGGACCGACGTCATCCGAGATGTATAAATGATCCACGTCACCTCCCAAGGGTTAAAGTGTTAAAGTGCTGCCAACTGGATGAAACAGAACAGCTTGACAGTTTACAGTTCATTTTTATTAAAAATGGATCACTAAACGTGAAGTGAAATTTTTTTTTCAGACATCCTATATATATATATATATATATATATATATATATATATATATATATATATATATATATATATATATATGTGTGTGTGTGTGTGTGTGTGTGTGTGCGTGTATGTGTGTGTGGAACGTATTTCAATCCAATCATCCTCCATCCTTCGAAGTTCTTTTGAGCAAATACTTCTGAATAGAATTTTTACTGAAAATATTCTATAAATGAAACTAATTTCTTGAAAAAATTCCATTTATTTCTCTTCAAAATGTGAGCATTAACTATAACTAACACGTTTGCTTTCAATTTTTCAAATAGTTGTTGTTATTCGAACAGAAATAAGTCAATAAAAATAACTTAATTGATAACGGCTAAGTAGAGTAACATCTATCCTCATTAGTGTATCGATTATAAATGAGAAAAACTTGATTATTTTGTGTTTATTTTATTTATGCTTTTATGGTTGTGTATTTGCCAAACGTTAAAGTTGTTTCGAATATGGATATAATATCGCAGAGACTGAGAAACTTTAATGTTGATAATTGAGAAATTTCATCGATATAAGTTTAATATATAAAATACATCTTAGAGAACCTGTTAGCACCAAGACGAATTTAATTTGCTTGGTATGTTAATTTTCTCTAAAGCTTCCGGTATGTCTTTCTGAAAATGCTTTAATTCTTGTTTCTCATTAATATGAGACAGTTCTAGAAATTCACATTCAAGTGATGACGTACGTTGTTATTTTAAACTCTTGAAATAACCATCAACAACAGATCATGCCATATTTATAATCAAACAAATCAAAGAAAAAGCTATAGAGTTTAACACGCTCGCATACGTGTGTTTCATCGACTTGACCAAAGTGTTCGATAGGGTTCGTCTCCCTGACATAACAAGCACACTGGAAGATAAGAAAGTACCAGCTAATATAGTGAGAATTATACGAAATCTTAACATCGGCAATACAACTAAGGTAGAAGTCTCAGCCCATTCCTATTCAACCTCCTAATGGATAGTATCATAGAACAAGTATCAGCAATGAACAAGGGATATCAAATGGGACATAACTAAATAAGTATGGTGTGCTATGCGGATGATGCAGCAATCATCGCACAAATAGAGGATGATCTGCATGGACAAATACATAAATTCTATGAGGTTAGCCGAGGGTTAAACATGAACATCTCTACAGAAAAAACAAAAACTATGATATTTG
>JARQZK010001557.1:190000-232500 GCA_030704885.1 Cynegetis impunctata | reverse complement strand
AACACTTTTTCCAATATTTCGACAATGTTTATTGTCGAAATATATATATATATATATATATATATATATATATATATATATATATATATATATATATATATATATATATATATATATATATATATATATATATATATATATATATATATATATATACTAGCTGACCCGGCAAACGTTGTTCTGCCATGTAAATTATTTTTATCTATCTATCTTTCTATCTATTCATCTATCTGCCGATGTATCTCTATCTATCTAACTATCTATCGATCAATCTATCTAACCCGGTGAACATTGTTTAAATTATTAAAATGGCTATTAAAAAATATGGGTTGTTGAAAATTTAGAGATGTATGTATTTTTCAATGCAAAGTCATAAAAAAATGAAAATGAAAAATTTTGTCCGAAAAATCTATAAAACAGTTTAGGGTGGACCACCCTAATCACTTAGGGATATGAAGAATATATTACGACATATTCTCAGACCGACTATTGTTATTTTTGATTGCCATCTTGCAACCCTATTGCGGATCTGTGAATAAAATTTAAAAAAATGAAAATCGCTATGGAAAAAGAGGGGTTGATCGTAGAAGGGTACAAAATTCAGAGTAATATGAATTTTTTTATTTTAAGTAATGACAAAATAAAAATGAAAATGTTTCCAAAAAAATTGAAGTTTATAATTGACAAATAGAAAAAGAGGTTGATCGTAGAGGGGTGAAAGTTTAGGGTTGTATTTTTTTTACTGCTATATCATAGAAAATTTTGCGTAAAAAATAAAAAAGAATTGAGGGACCATCCTCAATATTCGGGGGATGAAAAATAGATTTTGTCCGATTTTCAGACCTAACCGATATGCACACAAAATTTCATGAGAATCGGTCGAGCCATTCCGGAGGAGTTTAACAAATAAAAATAGGGGTTGATCGTAGAGGGTTGTATTTTTGAATGCTGTATCATAAAAAAAGAAACAAAAAATTTTGTATGAAAAATAAAAATAAAAAATTAAGGGGTGGACTACCCTTAACATTTAGGGGAATAAAAAACAGATATTGACTGATTCTAAGACCTACCCGATACGCACACAAAATTTCATGATAATCGGTCAGGCCATTTCGGAGGAGTTTAACTTCTAACACCGTTACACGAGAATTTTATATATTAGATATATTGAATTGAATTGGCATTTACTTGGTGAAAGTTAATATTCATAACTTTATAAAGAAATAAAAAACTAACTTTTCACAAGAAACAATCGATTTATACGAAAATTGAATATAACAGAGGGATTCCTAGAGCTGGAGTGACAGCTTGCTCAAGAATGTTTGACGTTTTGCTCATCACATGTGAAAATTGAAATCGATATTTGAGATTCAATGAATTCTCAAAATATCAAAAGGCAAATTCAAACAATTTCATGGTTGGTCATAGTATTCATTGCAGAAACATATTTCACTGTATTCGTATACAATAGTTTCTATATCTTGGTCAAGAATAATTGATAAGTGCATAATATTTAGTCTTGTTGATATTCAAAACTCTGATGATAAACTGTGCCCTATAGCCATGGAAAATCGGAGAACATTGAACTGTGTTGATATATAAACTTGAATCAGATTTAAATTCTACCTTGAGAAGTTCAACGGTTTCTTTTATGAATTATTCTAGGCACGTTATGCGAGTACTTTATAGGACTTTCGTTTGAGATAACAACACGTGGATCAAAACGTCAAAAAGTTGATAAACCATGGAATATTTCAGTTTAGTGCAAAATGTAGAAAATATTCATGAAGAAGTGACAATTTTTAATTCAATATATAGTGGAAAAGATGGAAATACACTAGTACGTTTTCATGACAATTAACTTACTGATAAGTTGATCAATATTTTAGTCTTTCTTATTTTATTTTTTAAATTTCCTTATGGCATGTTATATTCAAGCCAATATTCTAATAAAATATAGGCCTAAGGGTATCCACACAACGCGCCTGGATGGTAGCCTGGATGGTCGCTGGTAGCCTAGATGGTAGAGTTAAAAACCGCTAGATACTCGCACGTCGCGCTGGTAGATTGTAGCTGGTCATACGGAAATCAACCCGCGTAGTCTGCAGATGTGTAGTTGAAATGGATGACTTAAGTAGTGACGGTGATTATTTTTATTTATTAGAAAACAGTGCTACAAAGTGGTTCTTTTAACAGAAAGCTGAACTGAAAAAAAGTTTACGGTACATCCTATTAAACAAAAAAGACAAGAATTTGGAGAATATCATCATTTTTTCAAAGGGCTGTGTGATTATCCCGATCGTTTCTTCTCCTATTTGAGAATCAAGCGGAAAACTTTTTAGGACAAACAGTCCGAAATTTTGCCACCCCATATAAAGAACATCAACATTCCCTTCAAATTAAATAAAGAAATTTCAAATTTTGCGAAACACTTTCTAGATTCAAGTGACCCTTTTTCAGGCATATATAATATAAACATTTCACATACAGCTCCAAAAAGTAAGAAACCAAATATTTTAGAGTACATAGAAATATGTAAATATAATAAAAATAACCCAGTCAATTCGTTAAATGATCAAACAGATGTACGGAATTCTCCAATATTTGACCCCATCTAGAATAAATTTATGTTGTTAGCAAGCTCTTCATTTACATAGGTTTAAATTCGATGATACCAGTAATTATAATCTTTCAACTCCTTCCTTTGTATGCTTACTATGACCGACACTGTACAATGCAAAAATATTCATTCGCATGCAAATGTAGTAGTACTACGAAACTGCTGTCGCAAACATTTTAATAAAGATGGTGATATAAAAAACAAAGTAAAGTGTTTCTCATTTATATTTAAAAAATTTATTATCACAAAGTACCTAACGGACAAATCCATTCAATATTTAGTATTTCATTAGTGAATACGAAAATATTCTATCATCCATTCCGCACGCTGGTCGCTGGTAGCTGGTAGAATGTAAAATGTTGTTCTTCTAGCGACCAGCGAGATAGCCCGCTAGCATACAATCGACCGGACCTTCGCGCACGTATGGTACCCCGTTAGAAACTACGAAGATAATGCTTGCAGCCAGGCGACCAGCTAGGCTACCATCTACCATCCAGGCTCGTTGTGCGGATACCCTAAAGGCGTTAGGGTACCTACACAGTGGAGCCGAGATGTACGCTGGTAGCCGGGATGGTAGCTCACTCGCTTACTGCGATGTAACAATCTTCTCATAGATGGCAACGTACCCATGCACTGTGGAGTCTGGCTGATTACCTCGATGGGCGCAGGGATCCTAGATGGATAGAAATATAATTGCTACCCCGATTGTTTACAAAACTCAAAGCTTTGTGGAACGGCTAGCGCCTGCGCATTTTTCAACCGCCTTTTTATTACGCCAGTCCCGTCTGCCACATATTGAATTACAACAAGCAACTGAAGCTGGACTTGCTAGAAAGCGCTTTCAGACAAGGATACTGTATCCGAGATACTGTTTGCGAGATACAGAATTTAGGCCAGATACAGTCAAGATACTTTTGTTAGAATATAGTTTTGTAAATAAATTTTATCAGTACAATATCAGTGCTGTACGGTGCTTTTTATGAAATGGACATTGATGAGTGCGCTATGCTGTGGTATATTATAAACAAAAAGAAAAAAATTAAAAGCAGACGAACTATGTGGGTTCATCCTATAATATAATTAAGGGAAACTAAAGGAATTTTATAACCTTCTTCACCAAGAATCACTACAAGATCGAACAAAGTTTTTTAATTATTATCGAACGTCCATAGAATCTTTTGAAGAACTTCATAATATTCCTTATCAAAAACTTTATTCTCCATGGTACAATCGAAAAACCGTTCTATTCCACTTTACTTCTACTAATAAATAATGAAAATATTGTACACCTATGCTATTGTGCTTTTTGAATCGCAAAAGTATGCAAATCTGAACAGGTCCATAAGCCACAATGATAATTCGGTATCCCGGATCCGGATACTGCCGCCGGCGGCTGAATGAGCGAGATTCAGAAATTTAGTATCGCGATACGGTATGCTGTGCTGAATGCAGTGTGAAAACGTACATATAAGGCTTCTTTCAGACGAGGATACTGTATGCGGGATTCTGTATACGGGATACCGAATCACAGCCGCAGACTATCCCGATACTCTTTTGGCATACTTTTTCATTACAAATACAAATTTCAGTGCGGTGCAGTCGTTATCATAAAATGAATATTGAAGAGTGCGTTTTGCTGTTCGAACTAGCTATCAATTCTGAATAAAAACACTGCCCGCCTCTGAAATCGAAATTTTTGCATCGCACAAGTATGCATGTCTGAACAGGTCCATAAGCCACCATGATAATTCTGTATCCCAGATACTCCTTCGTATCCGGGCGGCTGAAAATCGAAGATTCAAAAATTCTGTCGCGCGATACTGTATGCGTTGCCGAATGCCGTGTGTAAGCTACAATTTAACTGCATGTTTTTTTCTGTATCTGAGATACGCGCGTCTGGGATACAGCGTCCGCGTCTGAGCCTTTGCATGTATTTTATGTATCTGAGATACGCGTATCTCGGATACAGAGTCTGAAAGAGCTCTAAGAGCCCTTTCAGATTTGGATACGCGTATCCGAGATACGCGTATCCCAGATACAGAAAATACATGCGTTTATATCTACGTTTTCACACTGCATTCAGCACAGCATACCGTATCGCGATACTAAATTTCTGTTCAGACTTGCATACTTTTACGATTCAAAAAGCACAATAGCATAGGTATACAATATTTTTATTATTTATTAGTAGAAGTGAAGTGGAATAGAACGGTTTTTCGATTGTACCATGGAGAATAAAGTTTTTGATAACGAGAAATTTATAAGTTTTGTAGAACCGAATTCTTGTATATGGGATACAAGTAATGAAAATCATTTCGACAGAAATATAAAACAAAAATGTTGGGTGGAAATTACCAAACAGACGTGTGAAAATTCTGAAGAAATGACAATTGTTCAACAAAATGAATATGGTAGGTATATTTATAAAAGTAATTATACAGTGCATTCAAAAAGGAATGCATAAATTCATTAGCTAAATAAATCAAATTATTATATTATTAAAAATTCTCGAAACACGACGATTATTTGTCGAAAGCTTACTGATTTTTACAATAATCATCTCAAGATGGATAACAAAAATTAAATGAAATATTTCAATGATATTGTTTATTAGCGATGAATAATGAGTTTATTCCTTAATTTATATTGCTTTTAAGTTTTTACGGATTGCAGTGAAAACCCTTTAGATAAGCGAATTGATGTTTAATTTGTATTAATCAGTGCACTACTATCTAGTAACTGTTCGCAAACTATCAGGTAAATTGTAAGTTACGGAAATAAATTATACATGGTACACTGTAGTTAGGGCCCAGAAATATAATATACCACAGCATAGCGCACTCTTCAATGTCCATGTCATAAAAAGCACCGTACAGCACTGATATTGTACTGATAAAATTCATTTACAAAACTATATTCTAACAAAAGTATCTTGACTGTATCTGGCCTAAATTCTGTATCTCGCATACAGTATCTCGGATACAGTATCCTAGTCTGAAAGGGCTCTTAGTATCGCGATGCGGTATGCTGTGCTGAATGCAGTGTGAAAACGTACATATAAACGCATGTATTTTCTGTATCTGGGATACGCGTATCTCGGATACAGTATCCAAGTCTGAAAGGGCTCTAAGAAGCGTCAGCGTGTGCCCCCTCTCATTCTGCCAGGTACTCATCTAGTAAGCGAGTAAGGTACCATCCCGGCTACCAGCGTACATCCCGGCTCCACTGTGTAGGTACCCTAGGCGGATATTCCAAGCAGCGTGTTTTGTGCGCCGCATGCGTCATAATACGTCCAGCGCAACACGCCGGCACTATATCATACGAATTTAGTGTTTGTGTATTCCTACAGAGCGCAATACGTTCCACGCCAGCATTGTACGTCGAGCGTGAAGCTACAGTTCCACCAAAAGAAAATTGAGGAACATTTATTTGCTGAATGTTTCTCCTTGTTGCCAAAAGTAGAAACTTATGGCAACATACGTAAACTTCTTGTTTCCACTGAAGCAACTAAAATTGTCAATAGTTCCAAATTACTTAGTAGAACCAATCAACATTTGTTTCCGAAACATAAAGAAATTTCAAGGATGATTTAGGAACATTTACGGAAACAAGCAACAGCAACCAAAATGTTCCTCCGGTGGAAACGCCGCTATATATTCATTCGTTTTCGTACTTCACTGCTCATTGAAAATCTCTGGTTTGAATATTTTACTATGCAATTTTGCAGCAGATCTGAATGCGACAGGTATGGTCTGATTTCAATTTACAAATAAGATTTTGAAAGTAGAATTCTCATAGTTCAAAACGTTCATCTTGGTTTTTCATGAAAACGCTGAGAAATATCTTAAAAATAAAGCTGAACATGACGAAAAACGGCCGAGAAATAACCGTCATGTTCAAAATGCTGACGCTTTCTAATGTCCTGCTTATCCTTGCCTGCTGCTCTACCCCCACTCTTCAACTATTCTCACGCGCTCGGCCCTTCTCCGTCATGTTCAGCTTTATTTTTAACATATTTCTCAGCGTTTTCATGTAAAACCAAGATGAACGTTTTGGACTATGAGAATTCTACTTTCAAAATCTTTTTTGTAAATTGAAATCGGACTATACCTGTCGCATTCAGGTCTGCTGGAAAATTGCATAGTAAAATATTCAAATGGCCACAGATCAAAAACTATGCATCGGACAGATCGTGCTCTTCGCACAAATGAAGTTTATATTGATAAATAACACTAACCGGAGAATCTACGCTACAACTCAAAAAACAACCGAGTTATGAACTTCTGAAAAAACTGCATTTTGGCCGGTTTTTTTCCAATTTTCCCTTAGACTGAGGGTCTGATCGAGTCGTCCGACCTCTCATTTTTTTCGTCTCTTCATTTTCTACAATAAGCCTATTGACACCATCACGATTACTCTCGCGATTTTTTGCATATAGTTGTTAATAACAAAGATATAAATAACTAAGTCGAGTGAAAAACATATCACTATATCATGTGGAACTATTTGACAAACAATGGCGGAGCTGGTTTTCTTCTAACACTTTTTGCACAAAATGCTCACTCTAAATCTCTGTAGCTTGGCCTATGAATGCAGTCGACCTTATCAACCTACAGTTCCACCGGAGAAACAATGAGAAACACTTTTGTTTCCGAAAATGTTCCCAAATGTTCCAAAATGGTCCTTAAAACTTCTTTATGTTTCGGCAACAAACGTTGACTGTTTCTACAAAAAGTGTTAGAAGAAAACCAGCTCCGCCATTGTTTGTCAAATAGTTCCACATGATATAGTGATATGTTTTTCACTCGACTTTATCATTTATATCTTTTTATTAACAATTTTATGCAAAAAATTTTAGTTTTTTGCTTATAAAATTGAAACTATCAGAGTAATCGTGATGGTGTCAATAGACTTATTCTAGAAAATGAAAAAACGAAAAAAATGAGAGGTCGGACGACTCGATCAGACCCTCAGTCTAAGGGAAAATTGGAAAAAACCGGCCAAAATGCAGTTTTTTCCAAAGTTCATAACTCGGTTGTTTTTTGAGTTGTAGCGTAGATTCTCCGGTTAGTATTATTTATCAATATAAACTTTATTTGTGCTAACCGGAATAAAAAATAATCGAGTTATGAACTTTTGAAAAAACTGCATTTTGGCAGGTTTTTTCCAGTTTTCCCTTGGACTAAGGGTCTATTGGAATAAGTCAGGGACAATTAGTCTATTGGCACCATCACGATTACTCTGATAATTTCAATTTTATAAGCAAAAAACTAAAAAATTTTTTGCATAAAATTGTTAATAACAAAGACATAAATAGTAAAGTCGAGTGAAAAACATATCACTTTATCATGTGGAACTATTTTACACACAATGGCGGAGCTGGTTTTCTTCTAACACTTTTTACATGAATAAATCTCTGTAGCTTGGCCTATCAGAGGAGTCTATTGCGTTGTACGCGGCGTATCTGTCATAGCGATTTTGTTTTTTGTAATTTTTATGAAATTATAATGTCAAAAACTTCAAAACCTAAAAGAATATCCTCTACTGATGAAGAGGACGAGTAGTTAATTGAACATATAAGCTGTTTTCAATACATTTGCGACATCAAATATGCAGAATATAAAAATGGGCACAAAAGGGACAAAGTCTGGTAAGACATTGCAGACTAGTTGAGAAGGAAAAGATTCTAAACTTCTTTTCTTCGTCAAGCAAATACTTGTTGATCAATATATTCAATGCTATCTCTTATTTTCGTTTTAAAAATACATTCCTGACAGCTTTTCTGTTTACACAACTTTCCAATATTCTTATTTCTTCATTCTCCTCGCCAAATGTTTCTTGAATAGCAAAAGAGCTAATAATTTTCGCTTTTTTGGTTCTAAATAGGTCATCCTAACAAAATTTTCAAATACTACTGAGAAATATAGCATTCCCTAGGAAAACAGAAATGCGCAGAGTGATAAAAAATATGCTCCTGCATAAGCATATGCGTATTGATGTTATTTTACTTATAAAGAATTGATTGTAAAAAAGATTCAGTGAACTTTGAGAATAGAGATGATGACGTCAGGTGGGTAGGAATATTCATAAATTACTCTATAAAAATATAAATATATATGATTAAAATATCATAAATAGTCATTCTGTTTTTAGGTTATTATTGATAATGATAAAACTGGAGTTAATTATCAAAAGATAACAAAAAATCTACTTGAATAGTGAGACTAATATATCCCTAATGAAAATTATTTTGTTGAAAAACGTTGGATAGTGAAACGGATGTCATGTGTCCATTTAAATGAACAAAATATGAATCAATGAAAATCTTTATGATCCTTCATCTGATTTCGCATTATTTATATATTAGCATTTCTAAATATACTTTTTTTTTCAAGTATACGATGTTATTTCCTGATTTATTATTTATAAACTGCTTGGAATTGAACTACTATTATAATGTCCTCATATACAATATGTCCCAAAATGGAGGCAACAGCATTGCTATCTTGGTTAATATAGGAGATAGAAAAATTGTTGAATGGGAAATATTTTAGACAATTCTTGGCTGATTTCAAATCTCCTTTCAGATTCGATATGTTTTCATTCGTTTTCAAGATAAAAATTAAGAACAAAAAATTGACGATAAGGTTTTTCCTCCATGAATCAAATATTGTTGTTTTGTGTTGGCCGAGACTTGCACATTCTACAGGCACTTTTTAATTTTTATTCGATATATGACATTTCGAACCCCTACCGCCTTTTGTTTTTCAGATTTTCATAACAGCTTTTGTTTTTCATATGGCGGCCATATTTGATTTTCACAAATTCTCAAAGGCCTCGAGATGGGCTTTCCGATGATATGTCAGTTGCTATAGAAATTTTCTATTTCAATCCATTTATTCAAATAAAACCAATTTGAATATGAAAGAAGTAATCATGGTAGATCATGACAAATAATAAAAATTCTTCAATAACTCCAGGCTTTTCCACAACTGAAACTCCAGAAAGGATTTTTATTCAAGTGATTATTCAGTATGGTTAGCAAGCCCTTTTCCTGAAAGCGAAATCATGGAATATCTTGAGATGGGCTTTTCTATGATATATCACTTCATGGGAAAGTTATCCGTTTTGACCGAGAAACTTTGTTTGTGCAATTAAATTTATCTTTAATCATATTTAGTGTTCCATTCACAGAATACAGGAAACAGCTAAATTTGTTTGAGCTAAGAATGCCTTTCGAATTAATAAATAAAGGTTTTGAATAAGTTGTTTTGACAATTTCCGAGAAATGTATGATATGTTAACTAACGATAGAATGGCATAGTATCTCCTATTTATAACGGATATATTTTATTGAAGATATTCCATGATTTTGCTTCCAGGAGAAGCGTTTGCAAACCATACTGAATAATTGTAGGAAAATCCTTTCTAAAATGTCAGAGTGGAGTTGTGGAAAGGCTAGGAGTAATTGAAAAATTTTTATTATTTTTCATGACCTACCATGATTACTTCTTTCATATTCAATTTGGTTTCATTTGAATAACTTGATTAAAACGAAAAATTTCTATAGCAAGTGACATATTATTGCAAAGCCCATCTCGAAGCCTTCCAGAATTTGTGAAAATCAAGGATGGCCGCCATTTGAAAAGTTGTTATGAAAATCTGAAAAAAAAAGGCGGTATGAGGTTTCAAATGTCATCAATCGAATGGTAATCAAAAAGTGCCTATACAACATGCAAGTCTCCTCCAACACAAACCCAAATTTGATTTATGGAGGAAAAACAATATTAACAAATTTGTGTTTTTAATTTTTATCTCAAAAACGAATGAAGATATATCAAATCTGAAAAGAGATTTGAAATCATCCAATAATTGTCTAACACATTTCCTTTTCAACCTTTTTTCTATCTCCTATATTTACCGAGATAGCAATGTTGGTGCCTTCATTTTGGGACACATTATTTAAACATATATATATATATATATATATATATATATATATATATATAAATATATATACATATATAAATATATATATATATATATATATATATATATATATATATATATATATATATATATATATGTTTCCGATTCCTATTAATTCGATTCGTGGAGTAGGCAGATTGAGGCCACGTATCTGAATTATTTCCCTTCTAATTCTCCTGAAGATTGCTTCGCAAAAGGAGCCGAAACGTCGGGATATATATATATATTATATATATATATATATATATATATATATATATATATATATATATATATACATATTCATATATATATATATATATATATATATATATTTATATATATATATATATAATATATATATATATATATATATATATATATATATATATATATATATATATATATATATATATATATATATATATTATATATATATATATATATATATATATATATATATATATATATATATATATATATATATATATATTATATATATATATATATTTATATATATATATATATACATATATATATATATATATATATATATATATATATATATATATATATATATATGAAATTGAGAGTTTTTCAAAAAAATCCTTCGACGATTTTTTTCAAACGAAGGCACTTTTTGACATACGAACCACATTTATGACGTAATAGTTATTCGAGAAATGGAGTCATCGATAATTTTTTCAAATAGCATCCAGTTTCGACCATGCCAATTGAAAGAGCGTGTCATTCTACGTACATAATCATCAAAAATATGATGACATAAGCATACTTATTTAGTTTTATTGAAATTGTGCACCGCTGGCTGCTTGACATCTAGGGGTGTCAAATATGGCGATCTGGCTGGCCACCTTCTCTCTATCCAACGATTCTGGAACAAATCATCTAAATAAGCACGGACAGTTGCTGCCTAATGGGGAGCTGCACCATCTTGTTGAAAGATAACGATATAAATTCATTAGTTCAGGAATAAGGTCGCTTCGAAGAAACTCCATATATCTTGCACCAGTTAAGTTCACGTCAAAGAAATAGGGACCCAGAATTTCAATATTATGTTTTTTACGAAATTATTATCATTCGTCCATAGCTCTTGCATTTGCTCGCAGAATTGAATACGCTGATCCTAATCGTCTTCATTTAGCTCTTGAACAAGGCATACTTTATAGGGATGATACTCTGCTGTCCTCACAAATTGGTAAATTGTGGACGCTGCCATATTGAAATCAGAAGCCACTTGGTTCAGTATTGAGTGATTAATATCTTGTATTTTCAACAAAACATTAAGTTGATCTTCTTCTGATTCTGAGAGTTGACCAGACTTAGGTAAATCACGAACATGTCCAAAGTTACGGTATTTTGACTCAATATTGATTACCATGCTTTGGCTAATGGGACGACGACCATGATGAGTTTTATTGAACTATTCAACTACTTCTTGTTGGGTGCGCATCCTGTCTCCAAATAATGCAAAGAATTTTAATTCGTTCTTGCCGAGTTAATTTTACCATTTCCTTATAAAATGACAAAGTTACTACTCAATTAACAGTTTAAGCACACAGCTTTTGCTATACAAAAGATGAGAAATCGAAAAGGAATATAAATAACATAAAAAAGTTCGATTTCAAGTTTTCATCTGACAATAATAAAAACCATTATCGGTTGCTAAGGTAACTGTCAGGCAACTATATTTTTTGACGTTTTGTACGTAGAATGACACGCTCTTTCAATTGGCATGGTCGAAATAGAATGTCGCCATTTGAAAAGATTGTCGATGACGTCATATCTTGAATAACGATTACGTCAAATATATATGTATATATATATATATATATATATATATTCATATATATATATATATATATATATAAATATATATATATATATATATATATATATATATATATATATATATATATATATATATATATATAATCTCTTGATAATTATTAGCAATAACAGGCATGTTGAATCTTACAAAACTCGATTTCATTAAAAAGTTGACGTTTCGCCACGACATTCGTGGCTTTATCAAAACTTTTGAAAAAATTGAAATTTCTTTGATATTTATTGATTTGAAAAAATTTGAATAGAAAAAGACTACTATGTTTCACTAAAATTTTTCGGCTGTGGCCGTTCTTTGTTATTTATTACGTGCTATTCAGTCCAATATTAACATTAAAATCTGTTATTATTAGATGGTAAGGTAAACCACAGAAACCTTTACCCACGTAATGTTCGAAATAGGTTAAAATTATTTTGATTTTGAAAAGTCAAAGAATAGGGTACTATTTATCTTTTTTTCAAAAATTTCTCATTGCGGCTGTGGCCGTCTTCAGTTATTAATTACGAGCTATTAAGTCCAATATCAAAAGACAGGTCTGTTGATATTAGATGGGAAGGGAACCACAGAAACCTACACCCACATTATGTACAAAATAGGTTTAAAATATTTGATTGTTGTCTTTAAAAAGACATCACTTGTTATTTTGGAGATCACATGTTCTAAACTATAGGTACTTTCTTTTTAGAAAAATTGAAAATTCTAAATGTTTAGATTTTGTCTAAGAAGATGAGTTGTTATGATTAGAGTTTGTTGAAATATTTTGTTTTGATTTATGTTGTTTCTTAGAAAAGTTATATAATTAAATCTGCGTATATTGAACTCAAATGTTTGATATCTGTTCTGTCATTTACGACTTTATTTAAATTTTTTTGAATATGTAACATTTCCAAAATTTCTCTGCGTTTTTGATCTTTTTCTATTTCTAAAATTTTTGTGCTATTAAAGCTGAAAGTATGATTCTCATTGTTTTTATGTTTTATTAGTGCTCTAGTTTGTGTTCTGGTATATTTGTGCGCTTTTAATGTCGTGGCGAAACGCCAACTTTTCAATAAAATCGAGTTTTTTGAGATTCAACAAGCCTGTTATTGCTAATAATTATCAAGAGATTAGAAATAGTTCACAGGCAACAACAATTCGAATAAATAATTATATATATATATATATATATATATATATATATATACATATATATATATATATATATATATATATATATATATATATATATATATATATATATATATATATATATATATATATATATATATATATGAATAATTTTCAGAATATTTTCGATTTTTTCATACATTTTTATTTCTATATTATATTTTCTTTTTTACAGATTTTCTACTCGTCGATCTCGGACGTTCAGCCCTTCAGGTTATACAGGTCTTATCAAGAGGAGCAAAGAGGTATAATGGGAGATGATCCTTCAGTTCGAGTAAGAATAAACTGGTCACGTAGCATCAACCCGAAACTACCTAAATTAGGTAAATAGCTTTTTTATGATTTCCATTCAGGTCTATACACAATATATAATTTCAATCTACACCGTGTTACTATAGGAATCCATAAATATATATTTATAGTTATCGTAATCATAATTTAAGGAAATCTTTTTTTGTTGAGTAAAACGATACAGGTATGTACCTGCTCATTTTTTATCCAGGCATAATACATGCAAACATTGTTACACCAAACGTGAACTCAAGGACGATAGGCAGAGCTAAGACAGTTCTGATGAACTTCGAACCAATAGCAGTGATCGTTCTTTAATTTAGGTTCAATCAAAAGAACAACATTGAAATTTTAATTATTGATTCGAAGGAACAAGTTCATTGAATAATGCTTTCTTTACCTGAATGAATTGAGTTTTTTCTACATTGGCTTTTCTAGATTATGTACCTCCGATTCCTCAACCTCCTTATGTAGTAGAAAGGCCAGAAAGGAGTGAAACTCGTATAGGTACAGGCAAACGCAAATGTTTCCATGGTTTTTGCGAAGAGGTGGACAATTATCCAGAAGATCTCATAAAGAATATATTGAAACAATCAAACCTAGACGAATATTTTACTGAAGCAGAAGTCACTGTCCAATTGAACAATAGAGGAGGTTTCGATGATGAAGAAGACGTAAATGATACATTGTGCCCCGTGGCATCTAAGACAGTTTATCCCAAATCGGCTAGAAATACCAAACAGGAAGAAAAACTTTTAATAAATGTGGATGGTTACAAGCAAGGCGTAGTATCCGAGACTTGTGTGTGAGTATTGCAGTTTCTTTTGCTGTTTAAACCTGTGATTTTATGTTATCGACGACCAATGGTCGATTCTGCACCCTTGGTCATTTCATACATATCGGGACAAATCCTTGCTAAGATTGAATCGGTAAAGAAAACCTGTAGCTTGGTCGTCAAAATTGATTATTGGGCAACTCCTTCAGAAAACTCTTATTAAGGATTAATAATTAATTCTATAAAAAGATTCCCGATATAAATAATTGATTACACTAATATAGGCGCTAATAATGAATAATCATCGAAAGGTTTGAAGAAAATAGTTTTTCTTGAATATCTTATAATTTTTTAATAAAAAAGTAATATCGTATAAAAGAACCAATTCAGAAAATATATCACCATATGTTAGATAGCATCATAGTTTTTCTGTAAAAACATATTTCAATGTCCTATGTATAACGCATGAAGCTCTTGTCTAAATTGTTTATAATATTACAATCGCGCCCGTTTTTAAGAGAAAACTCATATTCTTTAACTTTTTATAATTGTGATTTAATTAGTTGATTACTTTAACATTAAAATTGGAAATTACTACACATTTTTATTTTAAATTACATTATACAGCAAAATTAGCTATATTAAAAAAAATCAATCAAATAGTCATTTGAATCAGTTCAGAATTAACTCAAGTATAGTCAAGTTTTTGTAATTATAACATGAGATTGTAATATATGTTTTCCTGAATTAAGAAAAAAATAACTTTAAAAATAATAAAATTTTCAAAATTAAAAATTTTCATAAAATTTACATTTCAAATATCTGCTAAATCTTAAACGAACATCCTTTTGAAAAAAAGAAACATGAAGTTTGAAGGTAAAATCTTAAACATTAATGTTATTAAAAAAAAGTTTATTTTCAATTTATTAGCAGCTATTTAAAAAGTAAATTTTATGACAATATTTAATTTAAATTAACTAGAAAAACATACATCACTAATTCATGTTATAATTACAAAAACTATAGTATAATTGACTTAATTTTAAAGGGATTTAAATAAATAGTAGTATTTCATATTTATTTGAAATAACTAATTTTGCTCTATAATATAATTTATAAGAAAAATTTATAGTAATTTCCATTTTTGATGTTAAAGCAATCGACTAATTAGAGCACTATTATTTACAGTTGAAGGATATGAGTCTTCTGTTCCAAATTCTTTATATTTTATTTTTTTAAGACCGTTAGTAATAAAAAAAAAGTAATGACCATTTTTTTAACGCGCTGCTGCACGTCATTGTAACATTATAAACAATTCAACCTAGCGCTTAGCCGATATACATAGGAGATTGAAATATTTTTTTTACATAACGATCCTATCTAAAAGATAAAGAAATAATTATTTTTTCTAAATTGCTTGTTCTATGTTTTTCCAGATATTCTAGGCAAACTATTTTTTTCAACCCTTTCAATGATTATTTGTTATTAGCTCCCCCTATATTAGAGTAAAGTATTTTTAATATTAATTATTAATCCTTTGTAAAGCTGTTTCTGAAGGAATCGCTCAATAATCTATTTTTCGTGGCTTTTGACAATTTTTAAGCCCTGGTGACTGGATTTCATGTGATATCGTTCCGGTACACCATAGAAACGTCAAATAACGTCGTCAATTTAAAATGATGAAAAATAGATGCATCAATCAGACTCAGAGTGAAACTAAGTGGAAACTTTAAGCTATGCTTATATATCAGGATTTTTTGATCGAAGGAGTATTTAAGTCGAAACATATTGTAAGTACGCGATAACGGTTTCTAAGCAAATATTTGTTTTATAATAATGAAAGTTCATTATCACCTCTGAAGCTATGGCTCAGTTGCACATCTTTTGATATATTTGCACACCCCTGGTGTAGTTGAATGCGACTTGGCGTTCCTGAAGAAGTTACTCACTCCTCTTACCATTTCTCCCAACTAAAATCTCTCATACTCTTTGAAAACTCGTTCTGAAAATTTAAGATATTCTACTATAGTAATAATTTATATTGCAAAATAACATTTGACGAGTTAGCTAGTTTTTTATAAAAGTATGTTTCTGGAGCCAAGACCGACCCATGTGACCTGCCGTCCGAGCTTACGAGTTTCTGTCCATCTAGATACCATGTCAGATCTCGCGCTAACAAAAAATCCATGGTTAAGTGTGATTATCCCGGCGCATTTATTCTAAGGCTGGGAAAAAATCATGCGATGCAGACAAATGTTATCCTCTGGAGAGCTTTTCTGTCACCAGGAATGGTCAGACCACAAAATGTGGCACATCATTAGAAAGGGGATTTTTGTGGTATCCTACAACATAATTGCTACTTCGATATTTTTTTATACGACTGCCTCAGAAAATTATTTTTTGCACATGGAAAACTCGCTCCGAAAGCGGTACTTAGCACACGCCGTGCAAAATAGTGCAATGCTTCAAGCTGGCTGAGTTCCAAGGCAATTGTCACAGCTCTATTGTATTGTTGATTGGATACCTCAAAAAATTGTTGTTTCCAAAGTTTGTTGAAGAAATTGCCAAAAAAAGTAAGCAGTGTGTGGTTTCTATTAACAGTCGTATAAAAAACTAGTTCAGAAACCTCTTTGCAAACTGCTCGGCTTGTGGACCTTGCCTTCGGCTCAGTGTCGGCAATTTGTGTGGCTCGTGTGCAAAGAGTCGTTTTCAACCTTGTTGTTTAATATACTGTTTAATGCATATTTCTGGAATGCACTAACTAACATACTTTCATTTCAGAGAGAACGTAAAGGCTTGCAAGTTCAGTGATTCGTTTCCTGTTGGTTACGTTTCTGCGTGCAAACAGAAATATGTGACGAGAAGACTAGCAACACTTGGCGCTTTTAACAAAACGTTATCCTGGGACACTTTCGAAATTCCCTCATGTTGCGTCTGTATCATAAAAAGAAGCAGGAAGATGTACTGAAAAACTTAAAGGCTAATTTTGTATATATACAATTTTGTTATAAGTACCATTTTAGATATTTTATAGAAATATATTTATACAGAAAAATGTTTTTCTGAATTATTGTACTGTTGAATGGAGGCTTTTCGAATTATATGATCATTTAACTTACTACAAAGTATTTATGTTATTTATTTTTTTTATGAAAATTTACTTTTTTGAAGAATATTCAATGTAACATAAGATATTATTTGAGAATATCATAATTATTATACATTCATGTACAAATGAACAAATTTTACTCTCTTCACTACTATCAGAAAAATTAAATTTAATGTATACATAAACCTTTTAAGCCCCTCTAAATGACAGTCCCCAATCTTCTTTGATATATATATATATATATATATATATATATATATATATATATACATATATATATAGAAGAGATGTTATTTGTTATTTATCGACTTTCTATTTTCAATTAATCAATGATAATTATTATCGGGTTATAGGTCATTGAGACTGAATCAAAATCTATTTACCATTTAATTCTTAATATTTCGTCAAAGTTTTTTACTTCATCAGGAGATCACTACAAACAAAACACAATTTAAATCTGCTGTATAAATAAAAAAGTACAAAATAATTTACTGGAAATTGAGTAGCCTTAAAAGTACATACACAAGTAAAAATTATTAACAGAATACAAAACATGATAACGATTCAATGTAGCAAGCTGGGAACTGAATGAATTAAATGAGGGAATCCAAAAATTGAGAAAACAACAATACAAACCATACACAAAACAAAAAACCTGTCTGCGTCTTAGATATCATGGGTGCATGGCATGCAATGAATTGAAAACATGGAAACGTCTACAAAATACAACTATAAATATTACTCAACTGATTTATATCCGATTTAGAGTTAATGGAATTATTAGTCTTATTAATATAATACATTTCATGGAAAAGTCTTTTTTTATAATTGTTTTCACACTTCCATATTTTCACATCAGTAAAATTGAAGGAATGACCGGCCTTTTAATAATGTTTCGCCAACGCACAAGAATCTTTTTTTGTTTTGCAGTCACTTTTGTGTTGGGTGATTCTTTGTCTTAACCATTGTTGGGTCTGTCCTATATAACATCCTTCGCAATCATTACACGATACTTTATAAATAATGTTAGTACGGAAAAGAAGCGGTGTTTCATCCTTAATCTTTGAAAAAACATCAGACACTCGTAGCAAATTATACCTAGCAAGGTTTACATTAGTAAGCTGTTTGAAAATCGATATCAACGATTGCGTAAGATACGGAATGAATGGTAGCTTCTTATAAGTTGTTACAGGACCGTTCTTTTTATCCAAAGCTTCATTATAAACACTAGAATTGAAAAGAAGTTTCCTCAGAAGGTGCCCCGGATAACCATCGTTAACAAAAATCCTATATAGTTTTTCTAGATTTGTCCTCAAAATTTTTTTATCACTTATTATTATTATTATTATTATTACAAAAGTAATCCTATTCTTCATGGCCATCACAGTATTAATTTTCTGTTTTTTTGGGTGGTTGGAATAGTAGTTAAGAAATCTTCCTGATGACGTAGGTTTCGAGTACCAATCCAAAAGAATAACATTATTGTCAGTGCGAATTACCTTAGTGTCAAGAATCGGAACACTACAATCATTCTCCACTTCAATGGTTAACTTCAAATGTTCATTAATTGCGTTGGCGAAACATTATAAAAAGAACGGTCATTCCTTCAATTTTACTGATGAGAAAATATTGAAGTGCGAAAACAATTATAAAAAAAGACTTTTCCATGAAATGTATTATACTAATAAGACTAATAATTCCATTAACTCTAAATCGGATATAAATCAGTTGAGTAATATTTATAGTTGTATTTTGTAGACGTTTCCATTTTTTCAATTCATTGCGTGCCATGCACCGATGATATCTAAGACGCAGACAGGTCTTTTTGTTTTGTGTATGGTTTCTATTGTTGTTTTTTCAATTTTCGGATTTCCTCATTTAGTTAATTCAGTTCCCAGTTTGCTAGATTGAATCGTTTTCATGTTTTGTATTCTGTTAATAATTTTTACTTGTGTATGTATTTTAAGGCTACTCAATTTCCAGTAAGTTTCTTTTGTACTTTTTTATTTATACAGCTGTTTTAAATTGTGTTTTGTTTGTAGTGATCTCCTGATGAATTCAAAAAACTTTGACGAAATATTGAGAATTAAATGGTGAATAGAGTTTGATTCAGTCTCAATGACCTATAGCCCGATAATTATTATTGACATATATATATATATATATATATATATATATATATATATATATATATATATATATATATATATATATATATATATATATATATATATATATATATATATATATATATATATATATATATATATAGAAGGGTAGTATTGACTGGCTAGTTGAGGAAAAAATCTATATGTAAACTTTGAGGTTGCATTCAGAATAATTGATGTGCTAGGTTAAAGAATACTCTGTGTCATATGGTCGAGCTTTCGAAAATGCTTATTTCCTTTTTCAAGACATCTATAATAAAAGAACAATTTTGAGTTACAACAGCATTTACAAACAATTTAAAATTACTTACTAACATGAGGTTATATAAATTCTGAAAAACGTAAAAGAGGAACAGAGAAGCTGATGGGTAAACCTTGAAACATCGTCACATATGTAAACATCAATTCATAACTTCATAAAGAAACAAAAAACTAACTTTTCACAGGTTTAAATAAAATTCAATGAGTAAACGCGTTTCGTCATAAAATTGACTTTTTTTTGCTTCTTCATTAAGTTATGAATATCACTTGTTTTTTGTTTCTTTATGAAGTTATGAATATGAACTTTCACCAAGTAAATGCCAATTTAATTCAATAAACATCAATTTCAAGAATTATAAATTTTATTTTCAAAAACCAGCAATAGACCACCTTCAAGAAACTACACAGACAAAATGGTCGAAGTCACCCTGAGAACTCGGAACTAAACCACAGAACTACTGAGTGATCTTCTTTCAATACTTGACAACAGCCAATATACAAATAACCGGGGAGCGGCCCAAACTAAATTTAGAGAAACTAAAAAACATCAATAAAAAACATGGTGTGAAAATTTTGAAAAAATTTTCACAGTTATGATGAGAACATACAATTTACAGCGGAGGGCGAAGACGGTGTTAATGCCATTGCTTTCCTTGACATAAAAATTGTCAGGGATAGTGACAATATCTTACAGACAAAATGGTACCGAAAACCTTGTTCGAGCAATAGATTGTTAAATTACTGTTCTCACCATCCCATGAAGATGAAAATAAACCTCGTGTTGGCAATGAAGACCAGAGTGGTTAGGTTGTCACGTCCGTGTTTTTCCACCCAATGCTTCAATGAGTTGAGGGATATCTTGCTCGAGAATTCATACCCAAAGACCTTAGTGAATATATTGGTTTTTAGCTCGTCTTTAAATGTTTCAGCCTTCAATATTGAGAGTAGGCACAGTGATGTGGTGGATCCCTCCCATGAGGTTGACCATGTTATTGCTGATAACATTGATCGAGGTGGTGATATTGTTGACTCCTCGGATGATGCTCATCGAATGTTTTTCAGTTCATTGCCTTATATAGAAAATTTAACTTATTAATATTTTCAAAGATGAAAATTTTAAAATTGCTTAGCGGATGCTGTTATTAAAGAATTTTTACTAATACTAAAATTTAATTTAAAATTTTAGAACAATCTAATATAGTTTACAGCATACCTTGTCAGTCATGTAATGGATCATATATTGGACAAACATCGAGGAATTTGTCGGAACACATTACGTCTCACAAGATTGACTGTAACAAAAGGAAGCTGTCGTGTGCCCTTGCTAAGCATGTGGTTGGGAATAGTCATTTTCTATATTAATAATGAGAAAACTGATCTCAACAACCTCAGTATTATGTATAATTACATTATTAAGTTGGAGCAAAGTTATTTTTCTAGACCATAAGTTAATCGTGATGCAAATTGTTATAATTTTCGAAATTTATAAATTATTTTTTAACTTTTGACTTGTAGAGTTTCTAATTTTTGTTGTTTTCTGAGCATATCATCGGTTGTTTTTTGTGTTTCTTATGTTTGTTATTGTAAATTTATCAATAGTTTTTATACCACATTCGCGGATTAATATTTTCCAGTCTAGGTTGAACTATGTCCCTGTTATTGCATAGTAACCGTGCTAAATATTAAAAGAAGTTCGCCTCGTATTAGTGTGGTTCTGTAAAGCCTAGTTTTTCTCGACAATAAGTAGATTTTTTTAATGTGAATTTGTTATAATTTTTAAAATTTAAGATGTTTAACCCTATTTGGCTATTTAGATGTAGTAATACTATTTTGTTTAGTTTTTCAAAAGTTTTCTTACGGTTGTTGTTTAGTTATGAAAAAAATTTTTAAAATTTTCACACCATGTTTTTTGGATTGATATTTTCTGGTTTCTCTAAATTTAGTTTAGGCCGAGTCCCGGTTATTTGTATAATGACTGTTTTCAAGTATTGAAAGAAGATAACTCAGTAGTTCTGTGATTTAGTTTGTAACGGGTCAATTTACCGAGTGACTGTAGCCACTGCATTTTGTACTGAATTGTTCACTTAGGTACCGTGGTTTCACGCTTCACTTTCCTTTGCTCTATAATTAATGAGTTGCGTGGAAGGAGAGTATCTAGGAAGTGTCGGATGAACAATCGTTCTTTCTTTTAGTAGATGGTTCTCGTCAATATAACATCGTTTCGTTAACTATTAGAATTATATTATATATTAAGTGTTTGTTAAATTTTATTAAGTATCTGTGGCGTCTTGATAAGACGCCACTTGGTCTCGAGTTTAACCGTGGGTTAGAGCTGGAATCCACCTTGTTTGGAGTTTAGAAAACCACAGTATCTGGAATTTAAGAAAAAAACCCACCTCATCAGGGGCTAACATCCACATTGGAAGCCACAGCTGAAACAGGGCAGAAGTCGAGAGCACAATCACACTAGGCAAATTCGATAGCAAATTATATAAAACAAAAAAGATAAGTCACATCAATTTATGTAAAAGAGGATAGTAAATACCTTTCATTTTACTTTGTTATTATTCCTGAGAACGACCCAGAACCTATAAATGTTAACCAATCTCCCTGCTAGCCAGGGCTAAATCTCTTTTAAAAGGGAGGTTGGTTACAAGTTCCGCGTTCTCAGGGTGACTTCGACCATTTTGTCTGTGTAGTTTCTTGAAGGTGGCAAGATGGGTGGTCAATTGCTGGTTTTTGAAAATAAGATTTATAATTCTTGCAATTGATGTTTACATATGTGACGATGTTTCAAGGTTTACCCATCAGCTTCTCTTTTCCTCTTTTACGTTTTTCAAAATTTTTATAACCGGAAATAACCATTTCCGAATGCTCGACCATATGAAAAAGACTATTCTTTAACCTAGCTCAACAATTATTCTGACTGCAACCTCAAAAGTTTACATATATATATATATATATATATATATATATATATATATATATATATATATATATATATATATATATATATATATATATATATATATATATGTAGTCCTGATGGAGGCTTTCCTAATGCGGTGTATGTTTATACCACATAATTCTTGAATTTTCAATTAGTTTACCAATTTTCCAGCATATAAACAGATTTGAAGATAAGCTTTCCTCGAAATGCTATACACGATCATGCTCCATCGTTATAAAATAACCATTCCTTGTGAAGATTGTGGCAGAATTTATATAGAATAAACATGACAGCTCCTGAAGGAAAGATTAAAGCACAAATAAACCTCAACAGTCAGTAAAAGCAAAAGCGACGAGAGATGTTGGAAATGATCCACATCCAGAAGAATATAACTGATATTGAGCACTCAATACGGAGGACAAAGAAGAGAACGCACCCGTAGGTGATGTCAAGAGGCAGCGGTAACAGATGGAAGAAGGATGTCAACATGATGAGCGGTTTCAGTTATGGCTTTTTTTAAAATTCTGTAAACTTATAAATGTTGCAATATTTGACACACACACACACACCCACACACACACACATATATATATATATATATATATATATATATATATATATATATATATATATATATATATATATATATATATATATATATATATATATAATAATAATAATAAAATGACTTTATTTCCACAAATGTGTATACACAGCATTTGCCCAGGCAGGCGAAGATTAGCTTAAAGCTACTCTTTAACTCTTAACCTACCTGGTTAAGACGTAAATTAGCTACAAAATAAAGTAAACATCATAAAAACACTACAAGAGAAACAAATACTAAAACACAGATACAGAGATAGTAACATCATACATAACATCATTATCATATATATATATATATATATATATATATATATATATATATATATATATATATATATATATATATATATATATATATAGTAAAAAATTCTTTTATTGGGTTTTCTGGTTCAGTTTAAAACAGAAATGATGTTGAAATTGTTCTATTAGAACAATTTCAACATCATTTCTGTTTTAAACTGAACCAGAAAACCCAATAAAAGAATTATTTACAATATAAATAAGATGGTTCATGAGTCAGATATATTCAACATATTCAAATATAAATATATATATATATACATATATATATATATATATATATATATATATATATATATATATATATATATATATATATATATATATATATATTGCTTTTTAGCTAAATTCTAAATATTAAAACATGTTTTAATATTCATTCAAAAAAGTTTTTCAAATAAAACATGTGGCAAAAATAACACATTTACCAAATTTCTTGAAGAAGGTTTTTCTCGATTTCACTGAATATGAATAAGAATGAGGATACTAGTACAAAATATAAACATCAGGCTTCAGAAACACACATGAATATAACATGTTTATAAAAAAATTTCGACAATGGGCTAGCGACGTGTAAATTTAATTTTTTATTATATCGTGAAATTTTGCAGTGTTCAATTGAAAGATACATGATCTTAACTTATCTGTTCTATTAATCAATCATGAGAAATTCTGACGTTATAAAAAGTCGTTTGGACGGTAAATTCAAATTCGATTATCTGTGATGAATCGTGAAAAATTGTTGGTACAAAACTTTTGTATTTTTTGCCGCTAAATACGAATCTGCAATAAAAAATAGTGGTTTCCATTTAAAATTTCAAAGCTGACCCCTTCCCCTTCACAAGGGTGAAGGAATTGGAATAGGTTTTAGCATAAGTGGACTTTTCCCTCAAAACCATCATCTTTTTATGAGAAAGATTGTTCCGTAAGATGTTTCCTTTTCGAAATTTTCAACTGATTCAACTTAAAAAGTTCACCCGGTATATATATATATATATATATATATATATATATATATATATATATATATATATATATATATATATATATATATATATATATATATATATATATATATATATATATATATATATATATATATATATATATATATATATATATATATATATTGAATTATAAACCTAAATAATTAATTAATAACTATGTTCCAAAGCATATTGCAAATTATTTATTCTTCATATCAATTATCTTTGAAAACATTTCTTTTTTTTCCTTTGCTTCTGTACCCAACTTAAAATGTGAACCATCGCCATACTTCATCACAGCATTTTCAATAAGCTCCGGAGAAGGTTGCTTCAAGTTATATGCCCACCCTATTTTAGCAAAAAAATCAATAAACAATGTAGTAGTGTTTAGATAGTATCCCATTTCTGATGCTCTGTAGTCCCAAGGAAAGGTATGGTGATAATTATGCCAGCCTTCACCAGTTGTTATGAATGAAACAAATTTTGTTTCAACCGGGTTAATTCTCCTAGGAAAAAAAACAATCAATAATTTGAGAATAAAATGTATTTCCAAAGGAAAAAAATAGTTTTGAACAGATTAACAAAACTATTTAGCAGACAATATGAACTAGATTAAATTAATGGGTTTTGAAAATAACTATCAAGTTTCGATCGAAAATAAACCCACAGTCCAAATTATATATGCAACCTAATTCCTCAAGTATATTCAAATTCACATTTCTTGAAGTGTGCAGTGCAAAAAATTCAAACAAATTTTCAAGTTAGCAAAAAATCATAATGAAAAAATCTGACTATTCACAGTTTCATTCTGATAAATTAAAAAATAAAAAAGTTCTTGACAACCTTAATTACCTACTTTAGGATTGGACGGATGATTTACGTAAATGATCATTACTAGTCATTTTCAATTTTGCGATCAAAAATTTACTTTCTGAGAACTTTCGAGTAAACAAAAATTCAGTTTCACTAGAAAAACTTTATAGAAATGAAGTAATCGAAAGCTTTGTCTTAAATGAGGAGCTGTTGTACGCACATTTAGATACTACCACTGCTTCTTCGGATGCTAATCCGAAGAATCCATGGTGGAGGCGATAGGTACTTCCACAATATAATAACATTTATCGTGAATCTTTCAAGAACTAGTAAGTTTTATTCTTTTCTAGCAAAAATGCATTTAAATCGAGTAAAGGCTTCCAATATTTGATTAAACCTATCTTACTTATCGTAAGGTCTATTTCCCCATAAATGGGCAGCACTATTCACCGACCATGTCCCATTCAAAGTGAACACCCATCTGACAATATTCATCTGGATGCATTCGGAAACACTAAAATCATCCCAGATCAACATAGGAACAACAATCGGGAGAATGTGTCCAAAAAAAATTACCAATGGAAAAAAATATCTGAAATGCATATTTTAAAAATATATTGATGCTGCAAGCTCATGGAAAATGACGATTTTCAATGAAACCGTTAGCTATTGTAAAACAAATAAATATATCACATAGAGTGAATAAGGAAAATTCTTCAATAATTCAAAACTACCTTCTAAGCGAGTTGGTCAAATGTATGCGCTGTCGTGAGTATCTCCGGCCATTCAGTGCCACACCATCCCTGTGTGCGAAGTGTGCGCAAAGACAATAGGGGCACCTTCCAGGCTCAGACCCCTAGGAAGTCGTGAGACTCCAAAGAGTTTCAATGACGAACACGAAGACCACACTGTGAATGATCCGAAAACCGCTCTTAAATTTAATGTATCTTTTTATATATTTGATCAAGCTTTATCCTCAGTAGACGAAATGACGTGTTAAATTTTTTATTCAAACTAAGTGATGACCAAGATCAAAGTCGATTAAGAAGTAGCTGTCATCGTTTGCAGGAAAAACTATCAGCAAATGATTTATTGGATATTAACGACGGCGATTTGTGTGAAAAAATTATGTCATGTCAGTATTTTTTCAAGGACTTAAATAATGAAGTTCTGAAAATTCTCGAATTTATATATTTAAACAATTAGACAGCTGCATGGCCTAACATCACCATAGAATTACGAATTTTGCTTACTATGCTAGTTACTGTAGCAAGCGCAGAAAGGTCCTTTTCTAATAGCCCAACAGCCGCCAGACATCACTTATTTTCTCAACAATAATATGTATGGGATGAAGTAGTTTTTTCATGTAATTTCAGTGTTTGGATACCTGCTTCCTTGTACCGACCGATAATTTCCAGGTATCAGGTGCTAAAGATGGAAAAAACTCCACTCATTTTTCTCATTTTCTCAGACTTGATTTTTATATATGATAATTAGGGAACTATTTCAATACCTTATGCAAGCAGCCAGACCGATCGTTTGGGCCAAACATCCCGCCAGACACAAATAAATTATCCCTATGAGTATGAAAGTATGAGCGATAGATGATTACTATCGCCCTTAGATGAGCAAATCATGTCATTTCGCTCATACTGTCCTACTCATAGGGACACTTTATTTGTGTCTGGCGGGATGTTCGGCCATTACGATCTGTCTGCCTGCTTGCATAAGGTATTTAAATATTTCCCTGAGTATCATATCTAAAAATCAAGACTGACAAAATAAGAAAATTGAGTTCGGTTTTTCCACCTTTAGCACCTGATATCAGTAAATTGGCCGTCGGCACAAGGTAGCAGATATCCATACGCTCAAAGTAAATACGAGAACTATTTCATACCACAATAGGTATGCTCTATAAATTAAAACTTATACAAAATTACTCAACAATGAGTCTGAAAATATTGACAAATTCAGCAAAAATATCCATAGAGGAGAACATATCAGACCATATAGACATACACGAATCTATTAAGGATTTCGCAAAGAGAAAAGCGAGAAGAGCGGAAATAATATAATTTAAGTATGTTTAAGAAGACGAATTATATAGCCTTCAGTATAACTGGAGCAAATACACCAGATTTTTCTGGTATAAAAGTCCCTGATATACAAGACGAAATTAAGGAGGCTAATGAAGTCAAGTACTTGGGTATAATTATTGATAAGCATTTAAAGTGGGTTGATCATGTAGCTTATTTGTCGAAGAAGGTGAGGAAGCTCATCTACAAATTCTACCAGCTAAGAGAATTTCTTTCACGAAAGTTACTTATCCTGATTTACAAGTCTCTAGCCGAATCACTTCTTCGATATGGCATCTTTGTATGGGGAGGTATGTACAGGAACTCATTAAAGAAACTAATTATTACTCAAAACTTTATACTAAAAATTATATTTAAAAAACAAAGGAGATATCACACCAGTCTACTGTATACTGAAGATGTGTGCAATATCCTGACACTATACTTTCATAGTTTATGTGTACATGCCTTCAAAAACAAACATTTCCGGAATTGTAGTCGTTTTATATCAAACCCGTGGATGTGCTGGTGGGTTTCTGTCGACCTAAAGATTCAAGAAGGAAATTTGTCATCGATTTTTCATTCACATCTTGCCCAAAGCATGCAATCTCTTACCAATAGAGATTAGGCTTATGTTATATATTCATTTTTCGAAATTAAATAGATTTTATAAAAATTTTAGAATAAATATGATAAGTATTAGATGATAAATTGCTGAGATGTTTTGCTCAAACATGTCTGAAAAGTGTCCACATCACTGTAATGTGTTTTTGGAATTGCACAACACTAGTGTTCAGTCACTTAGGTGCATGAACTTAAACGTTTTCATTACTTTATTGTTCCTGACCTTATAGTTTAGTATTATATAGTTCTTTCATGGATTGTTTCTTGTATTTACTTATGATTAATTTCCTGAATTTGTGTTGGTAATGATAATAATTGTATAAGTTGTGTAAGAATAAATAAATAAAAATATTCTTACACATTTTAGGCTCTTGCTGATTTCTGAAACATATCAAAGGTAATAGGTAAATCTGTATTATTAAAAAAAAGTCAGTTATTTTGTTAAAAGTATACATCACAATTAGATATGACATCATAAATAAAGTATGAAAAATTTAATTCGTGTTTAATTTTTCGCAGTAATTGGCAAGCGGAAGAGAACTGGTTTTACCTATTTAGGAAAATATTATATTAGTACATGAAACTGGATAATATTTATTTCGGTCAAAATTAACAAATAATAAAAAAAAATAAAATGAAACATGAAGATTTATGAATTTATTCATTTATTTATTTAGAACTACACCTCCCAACAGCTCAAGCCAGTTATAGAGTGGGAAAAATACAATAAAATGAATACAAATTATATGAAAATAAACACAAACAAAAACTGAAAACAATATTTCAGAAACATAGTAAATGATGCAACTCTGTGAGCAAACAAAAATAAAAAACTCTGGAGAAAAAAGAAGGCTTACTCACAGAGTCACACCAAAAGCTTACATCTTAAGTAACAGTTAAAGAAGAGCCCTTCTGACATCACTAGGCCTGTCCGCAAATACGTCAATGACTCCACGAAAAGGCTCGAAATCACTACAAATTTTGTGAAGTGGAGAAAATGCAAGGACATTTGTACGGGCTAGAGGTGGATAAAAAACATTCATGTCTCGACTAGTCAATCTCGGAACGCGCAAATTTATAAGAGAAAGTGAAAATGAACAGTCAATGGAATTACTAAACAACATTTTGTATAAAAACATAATTCCCAAATATATTCTACGAGTTTCAAGTAATAAAACACTGAATCTAGTATTTAGCAACTCATGATAAATACCTGGTTCTGGATAAACTCCATCAGAGCTAAACCATAAATACTTTAAAAAACGTCTCTGAACCGATTCAATACTCTTTACATAAAACGCGTATCCCGGATTCCTAACAACACTAGCATATTCTAGTTTTGAGCGGGTTTGTACAAAAGCACAGTTGATTCCATTTGGAATTTCTTATTATAAAACCTAAGGTTATGTAAGAGCTGGAAATAATATTATTTATGTGAGTCGCAAAGGTTAATTTTGTATCAAAGTTTACACTCAAATCCCTAAATTCAGTACCTACATCTGTTAACTATATCAGTATTTGTGTTATTATCATAACTAATTAAGGTATTTTTCCGAGTAAAATACATTATGTGGCACTTATATTCAGTGTTAAAAAATTTTCTTCACACCACCGATTCAAATTTGAAATATCCTCCTGGAGGACATTGAATATGAATATTAAACTCACTGTTGAAATTTTATGAAATAATTTACAGTCATCCGCATAGAAAAGAACATAACATTTCATATTGCAACAAATGTCATTCACAAAAATATTTAACAGCAGCGGGCCCAAGACAGACCCCTGTGGAACTCCCGACTCTGCAATAAATTTCGATGACTTAAAACCATTATACTGTACTAACAGTTGTCTTGAGGATAGGTAGGATACAAAGAAGGTTACAAGTTTGTTTGACAGTCCAAAGCAACTAAGCTTTCGAAGTAAGATGCCATGATCTAGTCTGTCAAAAGCCTTTGAACAATCAGTATAAATCACGTCCACTTGCAAGGACTGATCAAAACCATCAGCAATATATTGTGTGAGGCAAGTTAGGTTAGTAGATGTTGATCTACCGCTAATAAATCCATGTTGTTCATCTACTATATGGGCCTTCGCATGTGAGTTTAAAATATCGGAAAGAACAATTTCAAAAATTTTACTGAAATTGTTAATAATAGTAATAGGTCTATAATTTTCGTTGGAATCTGTGTTTCCTTTTATAAAAATTGGGCAGATATTACCTTCCTTCCATACATCTGGAAATTCGACTGTATTCAAGGCCAAGTTGAAAATATATGCTAATGGATCGTGAAAGAAAGAGGCGCTTCATAGGTTTCGCACACAGGCGCTGTGGGGGGTCGGCGCGGCTCTGCCGGAGTTTTTAAAACATTAAATTAGGGTGCTCTAGGAGCCGTTTTCCTAGCTTTTTCTTTTCATCCAGCGACACCTGTCTTAAATCCTCCTACTCATTTGCAGTATTATTTTACCCGTGAACACGGTATTAATGCAATTTCTAAAAGTGTATTTACAGCCTTCACTCCTAATCGTTTTAAAATTTGACTGCACTCACTATTAGCATTCAACTCTTTGCCTCTACCAATGAATTTTCATTTCATCACACGAATTAACTTCGACTTTTCATTGTGCTACTAGGACCGGACTCCGGAGATTGTTTGATAATTTTGATTATTGACACACTTTATGTGATATATGAATTGGACCTTGGTAATCTAGTCTATTAGACATAATAGCATTGTTTAATCCAAAGAAGTTCTGAGTAGACTGATTACATATATTCCAAAACCACGAAAAATTTTATTCTCTCTTTACGATAAAAATGAAAAAGTTACATTTTTTGATAATAAATTACGTTGAATTTCCATATAATGAGGTCAAAATTCTTCATTCCAAATAAAATTGAATAATTTTTCTATTTGAATATTGGATCTGGAAACAGTAAATTCATTTCATCATATTGGGCAAAACGTTCTCAAAAAACACGAGTGTAAAGGTAATAGCATGAAAACCACAGTGTCATCAACGAGGTGAATATTCTGTAGAAGGGAAACTCATAAGAGAAACCGACGACCAAAAGCCTGCACAACTTTAATCATAATTATCTTCAGCGCTATATATTATACTCACTTCTGTTGAAACAGTACCACTGGATCTCTTAGAACATCGCTGCAATCGATTTGTCGTCCCTTTTCGATCACTTCTGGACGTTTCTTCAGCATAAGCCAACCGCAGTGAGCGAAGAAAAATCCTCTCTTTGAATTATGTGGATCAGCATCTGTTTCGCTATATTTGTGGTGTATCCTATGATCTCTTACCCAATCGTACAATTTATTCTAGAAATCCAAATAATTGAGATGAAATAATTATTATCAGAATTTTTCTCGCTTTAAATTAGAATTAAGCAAATCTTACTATCAACATGAATCTTACTATGTAACGAAAATTAATTTTTAGGTTTCAATCTTAAGTACCTATCTATATTACCCAATATATCGAAGAGAATTATTTTTAATAAGATTTTGATATAGCTTTCTAATGAAAGTGTCCATATAGCTCATGCTAGGTGCAACAATATGTCAGATGGAGAGACATGTTGTAACGAGGATAAAGGTACAAATTCCAGGTAAGTTTTATCATAACATTAGCCGAGACAAAAACTGTAGATCAGATAATTATCTATAAAAAATGTCTTTATACCTTCTTCCTAAGAGCCACAGTTCTTGAGATATAACGATTGAAAAAGGTAAAAGAAATGTAATCGTCATAATATGTATAAGGATACACATTGATGCATTACTGAAGCTGTACTTGTAATTTTTTTTTAAACCTGGAAAAGCTCGACATCAATCGGTAATATATTGATTGAAAAGTTTATCTACTTTTGAAAGTATCAAAATCATGTACTATTTTTACAAGCAATAACTGGCTGTGATACGACATCCGCAGTTGTCAGGTGGAGTAAAACAGATGTTTGAAAAACAAAATTTAGTTCAATGCACTGAAGCTTTTAAAAATGCTAATGCAACTTCACTAGAAGTTATCACCAACGGAATTCGATTTCTTCTCTCTATGTGTGGAGCCCTTAAAAACTACGTGCTAAGATAAGTTTTGATATGCATGTTTCGCTAAAAAATATTCGAAATGAAAAACAAGTGCTTGTCTTCCTCCAACCTCAGCGGTTACTTATCAACCACTTTTCCTTGTATATTACCAAGTTCAAGTGAGGCTTATTTATCAGCTAGACCCAAAAGACTGGGGTTGGAAGTTGGTTGACAGTACATTAGAACCAGTTCAAACTTTGCTCCCACCTGCGCCAGAAAAAATGATAAACACAACTTTTTGCGACTGTAAAAAGGGATGTAGTGCTGAATATGATTGCTAAAAAGTTGGACTGTTTTGTTGTATAGCATGTACAAATTGTCAAGACCGGTCGTGCTCAAATGTTGAATAACCATATGATTCATTTGTTACTAACGAGGAGACATGCGATGTGTCATTATTGGGGCAACTTACTTGCACCCAGGATAAAAAAGAAGAACAAGCAATAGAGAAAGAACAAGAAGAACAAGGAGAAGCGGAAGCAGAAGCATTAGATAATTATGAATCATATGGATAAATTGACCGGACTATGCGGTAGGTTCTGGGTTAACACGTGGGTGGTCGATTTGTCTGCCATTAGCTTTCATCAGGGGGTTTATATACGTAAGACTCTGCTTGCAACTAACAAAGGTAAATGCTCGGTTAGTATCTACTCTGTGAAATCCACTTGGCCTCCTTTCCTCTAAAATTATCCGTCTTCGTCCATGCTAAAAGCATTTATACATACAAGTGTATCCTCTGATCAGGCTAAAGTAGTTCATTTTCATAACTGAAATATCCCGCCTTCCTCACACTTCTTCAGGGAGATGTGGAACACGTGACCTTATCTTTTCGTTTACTAGCTCATTAGGTAACGTTTTGAAGCCAATACGAAATTCTTGCTCGAATTTCACTATTCTCTGAGAAAATGAAGGTATTTATCGATATAAGAACAGCTTTCGCCAAATTGTTGACTGTCATATATTGAAGCATTTCTCTTTATAATTACTTGGGTCATTTACTATGTTAATAACTTTATTTCATATTCAAATAACCTACAGTGCACTGTTGGCCATCAGTAATAGATAATGGTTTGAACAAATAGTTTTCTTCTGTATTATATCCAGAAGAAGGCGTTATATTGTATATCGGATCAACCTGGAGATATGTGAATAATACTAAAACGCTCATCTGTGTATTCTATGCCTTGATAGGTATTTCAAGCTGAATTATGTATAAGCGGAGTGATTCAGATGTATAAACCTACATATCCAAATTTCTTCAAACATTCATCTATAATTTCAATTAATTCAGTAGTTTCACATGAAACAATTTACGTACCTCACTAGCAGCAGTATAAGCCAACACCAAAAAAATTCTGAGCGGAAGGTTTGCTTCAAAACATTTATGGGTATAATATCTATGAGCTCCTGCAGTTACACCAAACGCAGAGACGAAAACTGTATACAAATAATCTGCAAATAAATTAACATAGCTTAAATTCTAAAAAAACTTCATTATTAATAAATAGTTTTGGTTTGTCCAGCTTGAAGTATTTATTCCTGTTTGTTATTTGAATTCAGCATTTGAATTGAATGATGCTGTGTATGCAAGCATTGACTTGAGTTTGTCACCTGACTTTTGATTGAAAACTTATTTAAAGATATGTATAACTCAATTGAACTTAACTATTTTTTAATGGAATTTTGAGAAAGCTGTTAGCATTATAAGTAAAACCTGAATCTTCAGGGAATAACAAAAATTTTTGTTGATCAAGATTTTTTGAATTAAAATATATATATATATATATTATATTATATATATATATATATATATATATATATATATATATATATATATATATATATATTATTATATATATATATATATTATATATATATACATATATATATATATATATATATATATATATATATATATATATATATATATAATATATATATATATATATATATATATATATAGGGTAGCCAGAAAGTCTGGCAAAACAAGATATTTTTTTAAGACGATTAAACGTATAAACATCAAATTTTCTTCAGAGATGGATTGTTTGAAGAGATGTTATCAAGTGGCCGGCAAGATCTCCCGACTTGACTCCACTTTATAACAGACATAACTGAATAAAAAACTCTCAAATGTCTTGAGATATAAACAATTTCTCCATAAATTATAAGCAATTCTATTCGAAGCCTCTAAAACTGATTGTTTTATTGCTACTGTTATAAGAAAACTAGTAATATTTTTGTAAGTTAGTATGATTTAAAAAATTACATATTGTATGTCTTTGAAAATTGTTTCTCTTTTTTTCTGTAATTTGGTACGTATTCTGTATTTTTGAATAGAGGACGAATTCAGCTTTTCTACGATACATCACTTGACCTACGGTGCTATTTAAAAAAATTCAAGATGGTGGCGGTACACTGAATGATGACGTCACTCAAGTTTGACATGACCTCTGGAAAACGAAAAATATAATACTGCGCATAACCATAAAATTTGATAATTATTATACGTTTAATAGTTTAAAGAAAATACCTTGTTGCCAGACTTTCTCGCTACCCTGTATATATATATATATATATATATATATATATATATATATATATATATTTATATATATATATATATATATATATATATTTATATATGTGTATATATATATATATATATATATATATATATATATATATATATATATATATATATAGATATAGGGTAAGCAGGGGGAATAGTGATCACTGGGTAATGGCGCTCACCTCTGGAAATTAACAACGCTCCGGAGTTGCTTGAAGCGAGGCAGCGCTGGGTGCGTTTCTCCGTATTTGCCGGCTCTGATTTAATAATTTAATCTTTGGTTGGATGGTTCTGTCGATAAATGCACAATTTTAATACTGATTTCATTATTGATTTAACTTTTCCGAATACAAAACTATTCTACGTTATGATTATATTGAACAATTGTAAGCGAATATTTTTATATTTCGAGTTAAATATAAAACGACCGTTTAGGGTTATATCGCTTAGAAGTGCGCCATTACCTCTTATCTGTGCGCCAAGAGAGAGATGACGAAATGAATGTGGTCGATGAAGACTACAACAAATGCATTATTTACGAATTTGGAAGAAATGATGAGATTTGGTATCGCTGTACCACCTGTGGACTGTGGTCTCATGCTATATGTTCTATATGGGATTAAGCAGATGGATACATCTGTGATTTATGTACCCAAAGATAGGGTCTCACTATTTCTTTCTATTGATGAACAGAAGTAAATTTGAATTTACTTCGTTTATTATCACAAAATATTTTGAAAAATATAACACTGCGATTGTAATTTCGGTCACTATCATGGTCTAGTGACCGAAATTGCAATCGCAGTGCTATATTTTTCAAAATATTTTGTGATAATAAACGTAGTAAATTCAAATTTAGTTTTGTTCATCATGTTAAATTATCACGTAGTAACGACGGATTCCATTAACTATTTCTTTTTGTACATAATAATTGAAGTTAATTAAAATTGAAGCTTATACTATTTTTTTTAAAAATATATAAGGCTGCTCTCATGTACAAATAGAAATAAGTGATTCTATTTTGTGATCCTAGACTTTACACTAATCGTATAACATTGATCCACGCATACTAGTGAAATGAAAATGGATCTCACTAGATGTCATTATACCCCTCAGCCTGAGCGGAATTACCCAAAGTAAGAGGCATGGGGTGCCCAAACTTGATATTTTTATAATGTTTTCCTAATACTCATAAATCATAAATAAATACTTGCGGTGTCAAAATATTGATCACTGAATAGTTGAAAAACTTGTTATTCTTCGAAATTTAGAAATAAAATTAATATTTTGCAAGATATATTGAAATAAACGATTAGAAATTTTCTTCGCTGACACAAAAAAATGTACTAAAAAAAGGATATTAAAAGTGGAAACTAATAATAAGTGGATATCGCCAGAATATATAGATCTTATCAAAAAAAGGGACAAAATGTATAAAAGATGGAGGATACTTCAGAAGGCTTATACAGAAAGAGGCTTCAAAAATCTAAAAAATCAAGCAAACAACCTGAGAAAGAAACTGAATCAAAGATATGCAGAAAAAAAAACTGAACTTAGCCAAAGGACACACAACAAACCCTGCTCAGTATTGATTGAACTAAATAACATTGAAGCCGAAAATAGGAACAAAATACATAAAATTCTAGGTTCAAATAGGCAAATCGTTACAAATGATTATGACATGGCACAGGAAATAATAAGCACCTCTCAACAATAGGATCAAGGCTCGCACAAAATATTCCAGGTTCTGAAGAATTCCAGGAAGAAACATCTATTAACAGTATATTTTTAGAACCCACCGACAAAAATTAAATAAAAAGTACAAATGAATTAAACAATAATAGTTGTTCAGGAGTTGATAACATAACGAAAGAAGATATATTGGTCAATATAGACCAAATTGGTAACATAAAGGTTGAACTTATCAAAAATGTTTTACAGGATGGAGTGTTTCCGACAGAACTTAAGAAGAATAATTATCGCTCAATATCAATCTTGACAACGTTTTCAAAAATCGCAGAAAAATTCATCGAAAATAGAATCATAAACTTCATAAATAAAAGCTATGGTTTTGATGAAGGACAGTATGAGTTCCAAAAAAAATTCCAGCACGCTTGGTGAAACAGTTGACTTATTGGACTATGTAAAAAAAAATGGACAATAATAAAGTGCTAGTTGTCTGCATAGATTTACAAAATGCATTTAATACTGTGGATATAACAAGAATGCTTCGTAAGCAGGAATGCATGGGCTTTCGAGGACAGAGCCCGAACTTGTTTAAAACGTACTTGACGTAGAGAGAACATTTCACTGTTGTAAATTAAACAATAAGCGAAACAGCAGAAGTTAACATAGGGGTTCCCAAGGATTTGTTCTAGGACCCCTATTATACGTACATTCAATGAAGTACCTTAATATTCTCCAAACACTTTATGTTTGCAGATGATACAGTGCTTGTGCTGACCGCTTCGAATATGAAGGAATCAGAAACTGTGATAAGTACCGATTTAAATATATATTTTAACTAGCTGCGCTTCTATAAACTGAGTGTAAACTGTGATGAAACTACATATATGATAATCAAACAAAAAAATGAAAACCATGTTATATAGAATTTTATCTCAATAAAGTTGAAGGTAGAAGAATATAAGTACTTAGGATTGACTATCAATAACAAATTGAATTGGAATTCACATGAATCTATTATTAGAAACAAAATTTCTTCTATGATAGGAGCTATCAAACTATGTGCCTTTTAACTCAACAATCAGACCAGGAAAATCCTCTACAAGTCTTTATTTGAACCATACTTTAGATATCTTCTGCCATGTTGGCGTTCTTTTCCCAAATATACAATGCAGAAAATTCAAAGAATTCAAAATAGAGCAGTCAAAACAACCTATTGCATGGACTATTTCAAACCTACAACAATGATCTACAAATTCACTGAGTTACTTGACATGAAAAAATTATTGGTAATGGAGCAATCTGAACTTATATTTAATATACAATGAGAACACGGTTAACAGTAACATAGTCATGCGATACATTGCTATGGTACCAGAAAGTGTACAGGTATTCGACAGAAACTGCCGAGAAGCAGTAAATACAAAGAGTCTCTCATATACAGCAGTGTAGCCTTCAACTCTCTTCTAGTGATGTGATAAATAGAAAAAACTTTAGCTATAACCTTAAGAAACATTTGGTATCAACAATAATTTAAGGGGTGAATGCATATGTATTTATTTTAACTTAACTTGCACAAAGAAATTGGATTTTGTTTTATGTAAAGCAAGTGTACACTGCAGGGCTTTCAATTGATTTGTTTTTACTGTAGCAATATTGAAATTATAAGCGTTATTGATGATTTTCGAGCATTACGAATCTTTACAGTCACTCCAGATTCAGTTAGAAGACCGAAAATCTGTACGTGAATTTGGTTGATGTAAGGGACTAGCGATTTGTGGTGTTCACATGTTCTTTCTCACCTCTGCAATGTTTATGTAGAAATTTCATGCATTTTTGCAGGTATTTCAGCATTTGAGGATCAAGGGGTTTGAGAGTTTGTACGTGAAACAGATATGAGGAGAAGTAGATTCGTTAGCAGGTGCTATCTTATCATACAATTCAAATATAAATTTGAATTCATTTCTGAACCACTGATGAAAGAACCTATTTCAAGTTAAGTTATTCAAACAAGTATTGTTACAAGCTATCGGTGCGTATGAGATATCATATTTGCACTACTAGAAATTCAATCGAAGTTTACTTACGAAAACTGAATAGACGACCAAATTTCCATGTACATATATCAACTGTGAAGATCGCATACAGTGTATAAATATGAAGTAGGAAAATCATAATGGCATTGAACCATTTTATTTCTTGTTCGAAATACCCCCAGAGATATTTGTAGCTGTTCCTGGACCTCCCTGAATCTTGCGCAGCATTAGTTGTAGTCATAATTCAGAACTATAATTAGAAAAAATATAGGGAAATATTTCATAGAACTACAAATCTACTACCTGTTATTTGTGATCGCTCAGTGGTCGATATTCAATGGTAATTTAATTTTGAAGTTCAAATGTTATTGAGGTTATTTTTGTAGGAGAGCATAGCTCTCTAATCATTGCATATATTAATGAAATTATTCCTGTATTATTCAGATATCTCGCCTCCACAATCTGAAAGGTACCCTTTACGGCCATGAAACTTACTCTCCACGGTAATTTTTTTTTCATGGCAATTTCTCCAGTGATTATTCCGGATACGCGTATTCAACAATAGTGTAGAGATAAAGTCAAACTTGAGACGCTTGATTCCCGCAAACCGTTATGCCGATAGAAAAGAAAACCTCCTATCACCATGAAGCCTAATCGCGGGCCAAGATTCTCGTAGCCTTTCTCCTCATCTTGGCACCCTGAATGAGATAAAAAAAGGCCTCCTGCTGATCGGAAAAATTCAAAATCCCGAATTAATTATACGTTTAGTATAATGGTAGTAGACAGCCTATTTTAGTCATTACGTGCTGTTAAGTCTAATATCAGCAGTCAGATCTGCTAATATTGGACAGCCACAACCGCAAGAAATGCAATGAAACAGAGGTAGTTTTCTTTTTCGGTTTTCAGTTATTCCTCCTTAAATCAAATAATTAAAAACCTATGTTGTAAATTATTTGTATCAGAGTTTCTGTGGGTTCCCTTACCATCTAATATTAGCAAATCTGACTGCTGATATTGGACTGACTAGCACATAATTAGTAAGTGAAGACGGACACAGCCGCAAGAAAATTGATAAAACATAGGTAGTTTTCTTTTTATGATTTTTCAATCATTCATAAATTTCTTCTTGAATCAATTAATTGAAATCTTATTTTGTTCATTATGCGTCAATGATGAATTGCACGTAATTAATGAGGAAGACGGCAACAACCGCAAAATATTTGAGAAATATGATTTTTGAATTTTCTAACATTCATGAACGAAAAATTAATCCCAATATTTCACAAGTTTGAGATTAATTTCTAGTTTAATTCAATATATACATCTATATATACTATATATATATATATATATTATATATATATATATATGTACATATATAATATATATATTTATATATACATATATATATATATATTATAATATATATATATATATAATATATATATATAATGTATATATATATATTATATATATATATATATATATATATATATATATATATATATATATATATGTGTGTGTGTGTATACATATATATCCAACGTGTCCACGGATGAGGTGCCAAAAAAGAAAAACTTTAATATTTTCAGTTTGAGCGGAAAATGTTATTTTCGATAAAAAGTTTTGCTTCTTCAAAAACCACTAAGTTGGAAAATTTAATAATAATCTAGTGAGTATTTAAAATCTTTATTAATTTTTTAAAATCCATTCCTCGTTATTGGTAGATTGGAATATTCTTCATTAAATAAATTAATTGCGTACTTGTACGAAACATCTCCAATACCATGGTACTTTACAAGATATATTCTTTATTGAAGAGTTAGCATAGTTGAAAAAGGATGACAATTTGAAAATTATTTACCGTAGTTGACAGTTGCCTAAGAATATTGCAGAAGCCACGCAGTAGATTATAATTACATTTCCGAAATTACTGCGAAAACTCATAGGGTTTTACATGAAATTGAATATAAGATTAAGCAGGTTCTGGAAAACTTTATTTAATTTTATAGGGTTTTTGATCAAGTTTCGGATTGATTGAGACGATACTTGGTGTAAATTAATAAACATATTGAAACAATGGTTAATAATAACAATTTTAACATTTATTAAAAGAAATAACGCATGACGCACGTTTCGGTGCTTCACATTCTTCAGCATCTGAAGAAGGTGAAGTTTCACCGAAACGTGCATCATTCGTCATTTCTTTAATCAATGTGTAAATTGTTATTATTAACCATTGTTTTAAAATTTTTGAACAAGCAAAACTTTTTATCAAGAATAGTATTTTTTCCTAAAATTGGCAATAAAAAAGTTTTTCCTCTTGGTCACCTCATCCGTGCACACGCTATATACAGGGTGTTAGTGAATAAGTGTGACAAAATTCAGAGGGTGATTCTGTATGAAAAAATAATAAAGTTTCGCTAAATAACTTTTGTTTGTAAATGCTTCCTTTTCTGAGATACGGGGTGTTAAAGTTTCACTTAAAAACTGACTGTTTATTGCTCTGAAACCGGTGGAGGTATGCAAACGAAATTTGGTGGGTTTCAAGAGGTAGTTATTGCGCATTTTCTGACATGCAGTTAAAAATTTTATGTACATCATTGGCGCGCATACGGATAATTATCTCAATTTTTTTTAAGAAGAAAATGGTACGCCTCTGAGATATTTCAAACTGACAAAGATTTTTGAATTATTCGTACAATTTGTAGCAAAAAACTCTATGGTCTTTTTTTCGTATGGGAAGCCGTTTTTATGTAAAAAAATAAAACACCTTTTCAACGTTTAACCCGTATTTTTCATTTATTTAATACATTATCAAGAACTGTCTAATAAAATAACTAGCGTCGCTACTAGATAATGTGTTAACGTAATGACAAATACGCGTTAAGATGTTTTAATTTTTTACATAAAAACGGCAAGAGAGATTTTTTGTCACAAATTGAACTAGGAATTCAAAAATGATTGTTATTTTGAAATATCTCAGTGGCGAGCCATTTTTTTCTTTAAAAAAATTGAGATCATTACCCATATGCGCGCCAATGATGAACATAAAATTCTAAATTGCATGTCTGAAAATGCGTAATAACTTCCTCTTAAAACCCACCAAATTTCATTCGCATATCTCTACCGGTTTCAGAGCAATAAATAGTCAGTTTCTAAATTTAACTTTAACGCCCCGTATCTCGGAAAACAAAGCAATTGCGGAAAAAAGCTATATAGCAAAATGTCATTATTTTTTTATACAGAATCACACTCTGATATTTTTCGTACTAATTCACTATATATTCACTTATTCACTGTATATAAATGTCTAAGGCATAAATATGGCATAACTCACTCATTTTTTTATTCCTTTTAACATGAAAACAAAATGTTTCACTCAAATTAACATAAATTCGGTTCACGTAACATTTGAGTTTTCATAACTAAATAGACAAACAACATCATTGCTAAATATTAATATCATTGAGAAATTTTCACAAACCTATTTTTCAGCTTAGAAAGCTTTTTCAATTTCACTCGTCGC
>JARQZK010001557.1:130000-185000 GCA_030704885.1 Cynegetis impunctata | reverse complement strand
TTTCTGAGCTGGATTGATAAATGTAGGTACTTCAACTGAAAACATCAATCGTTGGATTTTTCAACTGAGATTAACTTAACCACTTAAGTACAATTATTTCAAAAAGTTCTCGTTTCGACATCAGTAATGAAGAGGTAAAGAAATAATTCATGTTAGTTGATTGTCTAGAGTTTTTTTTTTCAATCATATTTACCAACCAACTATAAATCAACAGGTGATCCAAATAACTCAAGATGCTAAGTCCGATGGTTTCGAAACGAGTAGAATAAATGTAATTCATAATAGCGTTGTAGACCCAACTCCAAAATCTGCTGTGATTATTTGTTCCAATCAAAAATTTGTCGAGTAACCAATTTTATGATTATTGTTTTCAGAATATGACATAATGGAATAGATACGTCACCAAGTGATATGAATTAGACGTGAAAGTTTCTTTCCGAATATATAATTTTTCATGAAGTATTAACATTAAAGAATCAAACTAAAAATAAGAAGAGAATGAAAACAACAGTATGCAGACTGTTTTATAGTTGTCACAAACTTTGAGCGGCATTTAGAACGAAACCACTCAGATTGTAAAGAGTTGTCTTTTCCAAAAAGGCACTCATCCAGGAACAAATTTCTGTTGAAGTAATTTTGAATTATTTAGTCCAAGATCAATTATTTTATGAATAATGTTCAATTCATAAAATAATTGCATACATTTTTGGAATCAGAAGATCTCTGTAATACGGCTCCCTTTGTCTATGTATCTAACTCATTTTGAAATGTTTGATTTCCTCTTTAGTTATCATGTCTTTAATGAGAATGAGCATTCAATTTGTCTGCAATTCAATCCACAATCTTATAAAATCATTGAATGATTAATTTTTTAGAATTACTTATCACGTTAATCTAAATAAAACTTTCTCATTATTTTGTAATACCTTCGATACACAATGAAACCTTTCTGAAAGCTTTCATGTATAATTGTATATGATATTTCAGTCAAACATCTTAAGAGAAAGTTTATTACAAGCTGCATAATTGGGAGAACCCTTTGGACAGAGCATCAGATTGAAGAAGCCACTTCAAGAGACACATAGATTAGAAAGTTGGGCCTAACAAAAAATAATGCCTCACAGTTCTCACTAAATATCCAGAGATATTTCACAACAAGGATTGTATTCGCCTGAAAACTTGTGCTAATAATATTTATCTAAAAATTATTTTTAATTAAAATTTTCCAATGACTTTATTTTGAGATTGTTATATTTTCTGTTCTGCATGTGCTATTTCGTTAAAAAAAATATATATATTGTTCAAGTTCTTAAACATTTTATATAAGGAATAATTTCGCTAATGAAAATTAAATCGGCTGGAGAATAGGTAACATCGAAACGATAATTAACTAACTTCACATCTTTTTATATTATTAGGGACACTTTCGAAAAAAAGGACAAGATAAATAGTATTAATTTCGCTGCGCTCATTAATACGATGGATTTTACTTCACAATATCAACCTTGAAAAATGTAAAAGAAATAAATACATTAATTAGTTCTCTTGATATTATTCGAATATTAAAGCTGATCAAAGTAAATAAATCATTATTATGTCTCTGGACTATCAAATGAATGATGGCGACTTTAATTATATACCTGAACCTGAATTAAATTATATTTGATGATAGAAAGTGGTTCTAATTATAGGGAATGTATGTAAAAAATTCAAATTTTATACAAATTCAATGAATCAATGACAATTTTCACGAAGAGAATGATCCCTGCACTCATTCGCCTCCACGCGTTGTTGCCAAATTTATGAGGTGCTTTCGTATAGACCATATGTGGAGGCTATTTACATTAAAATTGTGTTTATACGATATACGAGTATAAAACGGTGGCGCCCCGTAGTGGAATTCGCATGAACTGTATTGTATAACTGTATATGTATATACCACTGATAGGCCTCCAAACGAAAATTTGTGGAACCTCTCCTACTAACCATTCAAGCATGTAGAGAGGGATATACTCGGGGTTTCGTATTCGCCTCCGAATTTTCGAATTCACCTCCGATTTCGGAGCCGTATTCATCGGAAGCTTGTCGTTTTTGGAGGCGTATAAGTCAAAATGCATATATATATATATATATATATATATATATATATATATATATATATATATAAATGTATATATTTATATATATATATATATATTAATATATATGCCAAAACAGAGTACAAGACAGTTAGTAATTAATACATATTGAAAGAAAACATGGTGAGAACAGGCATCAGTAATATAACCAGGGCCGTAACCAGCACTGGTTTCTAGAGGGGGCTGAAAAAATTATTGAGGGGCTTCTTTTTTACATAGTACTAAAATAAATATACGTGAAAAAAAAGTAGGAATATACAGCCCTTTCTGTCTTTTTACCAAGAAGTGTATACTGGAAAACGAATATTAATTGAAAAGTATTTTGGAAAAATAAAAAAATTGATTCTAATAAAAATAGTAAATAAAAAATCTCTTCTAGAAAACTCTAAATAAATAAAACTAATTGAAATGAAAACTATTAAAAAAAATATAAAAATGTACTTTCATCATTAAATATAAACAAATAAATATATCTATAGACGTTTATATCCTGAAGCCACTTTCTGGAGGAAGATTATAGATTTGAAAAATGCAGCCCACAAATTCATGTTTGAAGATTTAGCTCTATTTGCATTTACTCTTCTAAGGTTACCGTCATCCAATTCATTCGTGGAGAGAATATTTTCATTGATTAATATTGTTAAATGTAAAATTCGAGATAAAATGATACTAAAAAAAACAACAAATTCAGTTGTGTCTATTAGATCTCACTTGGAAATAAATGAGATTTGCTGTAAATAATTTGAGCCTAGCAAATCTATGTACGCAAAATTTAATTCTGATGTATCAGTAGCAGAACCAATCCACAACTTCAAGCACAGACAAAGATGATGATGATGTAATGATGTCTTGTGAATAGTTCATATAAAAATAAAGATATTTGTAACAGAATCGTGGTTCTGATTGTAATAATAATTTAAGTAATAAGTCCCGTGTTCCGTGCAGTTGCGAAAAAAATCATGATTGCGATTTTGGGCAACAAATTAGCAGCAAAACACGTACGAAATAACTCCTAGAATAAGTGAATTTTATATGAAAAATACTTGTTACCAATGTTTCCCCGTTAAAATTTCGCAACCACGTTTGCGCATATATATCAATAAATATGGAGGGAGCTGAGCCCCCTCTGGAATTATCTAAGCCCCCTCTAGAAAAGATACCAGCATTATTACAAACCAAAGATGTTTATATCTGCGTTGAAACATAAAACTAGCCTAGTTAAAAACAAATCTACCTAATTGTAAAACTGACATAAAATTATTTATTTTTGGCATCTTTTAACCCGCAAAACATGTTGACGTTTTTTATTCTGAAATGAAATAGCGACAAACAAGCGGCTACCATCAGGGTTGCCAGATTTTTCAGAGCCGTGTTGCACTTTAGACGCTAATTTGTCGCCCAAAAGTCAGTTTTACAATTAGGTAGATTTGTTTTCAACTAGGCTAGTTTTATGTTTCAACGCAGATATAAACATCTTCGGTTCGTAATAATTCTGGTATCTTCTCTAGAGAGGGCTTAGATAATTCCAGAGGGGGCTCAGCTCCCTTCATATATATAGTTATATATATATATATATATATATATATATATATATATATATATATATATATATATATATATATATATATATATATATATATATATAATATTATATATATATATATATATATATATATATATATATATATATAAATATATATATATAAATATTATTATATATATATATATATATATAAATATATATATATATATATATATATATATATATAAAAATATATATATATATATATAATATATATATATATATATATATATATATATATATATATTAAATATATATATATATATATATATATATATATATATTTATATATATATATATATATATATATATATATATATATATATATATATAATTTATTTATATATGTATGGTTTTTCTCGTTATTCGAAAATTATTATTATATATGTAAGTAAGCAGGTACTTCTGTTTCTTGGGTCATTAGATTAAGGCACATATATATATATATATATATATATATATATATATATATATATATATATATATATATATATATATGCAGAGTGCTCGGCACATAAACCATCAAAATTGTTTGAGACATTGTAGGGGTCGTTTCCTACCTTTTAACCCTTAGACCCTGGGTCTTAAGGCCCACGGTTAAGGAGATATAATTTTTTAAATATTTTTTCTTAATACTTTTCAAAGAACCAGTTTTTCAAATATTCTGAAATGTATGCTTATTTAATGAGTTTTTATTCCAACTGACAGTAATAAAGGAACATACGAGGATTTTTACATCATAAAATCAGTGATTTTGTGAAAATAAATCAAATTCAAAATTCAGTGTTGGAAAAGGTAACAATAATTGAGAGCTTCATTCTGTGTAAAAAACTTCTCTACTTTATGACCGTTCTAACGTCATGCTACAAATTGATAAAGAAAAAACATTTCTACTTCAAATTATGGATATTCCTCCGAATGACGGAAATCGTTCGAACTTGGTGAGAAGAATAATCTTATTTTTATGATAGTTTATTTTTACAAAAGTGAATTCACTAAAAACAGTTCAATACTTAACTGTTCTCTAATTACAAATTTCGTTCGAACTGTTCTCCACCGTTCCTAATGGACGCCCTACAACTTTGGAACTGAATTAAAATTTATGTAAATGGAGATACCTACCAAGACTGACGAAGCGACCGTATGGTGAAATGCGGAATCATAGATTCAAAAAAAAAGCATGCGTTTTATCAATAATATTAATTGTTGTATAGTCATGGAAAATTATGGTATGTATACAGATGAAAAATAATACTATTATTGAAAGAATTTTGACGTACTTTTATTGACTTTCTTATATTTACAACTCTTATATTTATTGTATACAATAATCAAGGCAATGGAATTTGAGAGTAATAGATTTAACAATATGCATTTATAAAAAAAAAATTTCTTTCCTAAAAATTCTTCCAGAATAATTCACCACTCAGATGTTTCCTGTTCTTTCTCATACCCGCAATCAATTGGGATGGGAAGAGTGAGTAATGTAACTAAATAATGAGGTATCACCGACGTCAACTCTTTTATTTACACTTCGAAGATTGTATATAAAAGTTCTGTCCCTATACGTAGTTAGGAATAGATATGAATACATATTAAGCAGCTGAAGCTGAATTATAATATAAACGTCTTCTGAACAGATAAGTTGCGAAGTGAAAAACTGGCAAGATGAAGACTATGAATGTATCACTAGTGTTGGTTCTCACCATTTTATTCATGGTATGTTTTTAATTTGTAACTTTATGTTTTTTCTTCAGAATATGTTTCAAATTTTGTTTCACAGTTTTTAGTCGTACATTCTGCGAAACTAGTAAACTATTGCATTGCTCCGAAATTCAACTGTGAAGTGCGGTAGTAGTTTTCACGCAGATATTTCAGGCATTTTTGTAGGTATCCAAGCTTTGTACATTCCTTCAATACTCACTATCAAATTCACTCTTAATTTTAGTTTTATACGTTTGATGCTGTATATGAAATCTCCGTTGCTAGTTAGTATACATTGAGGAGGTATACAAAAATATTTGACTACAACTCCCTTTTTGGGTGAACAACACTGACGAGATCAGATTATTTCGAAATATCTCAATTTTTTGGATTGATTCGGCCGATACTTGGTGTAAATTAATAAACATGTTAAAACAATGGTTAATAATAACATTTAATAATAATTATATCTGGAACAGAATTATTTTAGTTTAGATAAGATTTACAGCAGTACTGAAGGCTTAATTATGGGAAACCGTCTGAGCCCTTTGTTGGCTAAAGTATTCATGGATAATTTGAAACAGTTAATTCAGAATCATCCTGTCAGTCGACAATTCGTTTATTGGTTTAGATATGTGGATGATATTATTTGTTGTTTCACTGGTACACTTAGACAACTTGACTGCTTTCAAGTATTTGGATTTGAAAATAACAAAAGTAGATATAAAACATAATTTTTCAATTTTTCGCAAATCATCGCACACTGATAGCGTCATACATATTACTTCCCTATATCCATTCTAACACAAAATGGCAGTTTTCAATAGTATGGTACATCGTGTAGTAAATATTCTACTTTCAAACGCCAATTTCAACATCGAGAAAAATATAATTAAACAAGTTGCCGTAAATAATAATTATGATCCAATAATAATAGACAATATGATAGATAAAAAGTTGTTCAAAAATTCGATTAGCCAGGTGTACCCCCTTACTGAAAATAATATCAAATATAACAGCCTCACTTTCATCGGAAATTCAAGTAGAGAACTTAAATCTCTCTTATCTAAGCACAACTTTAACATTGCTTATCGTACCGGTAATAATTTGGGAAATCATATGAAAAATAATAAATCCAAAGTTCATAAAGATAATAAATCAGGAATTTATAAAATTACTTGTGGTGATTGTGATAAGTTTTACATTGGTCGAACTTTCAGAAGTTTTCAAACTAGAATTTCAGAACACAAACGTAGCCTTGTTAATCAGAAGTTGGATTCACATTATGCAAACCATTTAATCCAAGAAAACTACACATTCAATTTCGATTTTAAAATATTAGATACTGAAACTAAGGGAATTAACTGAATTTTTTAGAATCATTACAGATAAATAAATACAAGCATTCCGGTCTCCTATTGAATAGCCAAATCGATCATACTTCAAGCCCCCTTCTTAATCTTTTCAAAATTACCGAACTACCTGACTGGAAGTTCAGAATTGGGTTTTCTTATTATAACAATTATTTGTAACCATCTTTCTATTTACCCCTTCTACACATTTTGTCATTTCTTCATTTCTTGTTTTCGATATAACAGAGAAACATAGTTAGTTTGCCATTAGCATCTGAAGAAGGTGAAGTTCCACCGAAACGTGCGTCATGCGTTATTTCTTCTATTAAATGTGTAAATTGTTATTATTAACCATTGTTTTAGTATCTCAATTTTGTTTTCAAACAGAGGTACTTTGCCATATTTTCATTAGTCATTATGTTATGAATACGGAGTTCATTGTACACACATAGCAGTTTCACTAGAAAAGTTGTATTAAGTATTCATCGATTTTGAATTAATTTTATTCGAAAATATCGAATGTTGAACTATCCGAAGATTCATTTAATGTTAGACTTGTATTCTCCAGAGAAAATTCTCAGAAAATTGAATTAATCTAAGAATTCATACAAAACTTTTTTCAGTTAAAATTCAAGACGTTTCAGTTGTTTTCAACTTATCTTCTTCTTAAGGTGCATATTCGTTTCGAATGTTGGCTACTAGCATGGCTATTCTGATCTTGTTGACTGCTGCTTTGAAAAGTCCTGTGGTGTTAAGAGAGAACCATTTTCTCAGGTTGTGAAGCCATGAATTTCTCCTCCGTCCTGGGCCCCTTTTTCCAAAAATTTTACCCTGCAAGATAAGCTGCAACAGACTGTATCGCTGTTCGTTGCGCATAATGTGAGCCAAATACTCCAGTTTTCGCTTCTTTACGTTGTTTATGATTTCACGTTCCTTCTCTGCGAAGAACCTCATCATTGGTGATTCTATCAACCCAGGAAATTTTCAGGATACGCTTATAGCACCACATCTCAAAGGCCTCGAGTTTCTTCATAGACGCCTCTGTCAATGTCCAGGATTCAACTCCGTAAAGGAGAACCGTGAACACGCAGCATCGGAGCAGACGGATTTTAGTTTTTAGTGGTAGAGAGTGACTTTTAAAAATGCTGTTCATTTTGGTCAATGCTGATCTGGCCTTTTCTATCCTCTGTCTGATTTCAACTGAATGATCCCATCTGTCATTAACATTCGTTCCAAGGTAAACGTAGCTTGAGACGCGAATTATTGGTTGTTGATTAACTAGTATTTGTCCAGGTGGTATATTATTCTTGCTGATAACCATATATTTCGTTTTTTTAATGTTAAAGTCGAGGCCATACTCATTGCTGAAGTCTGCGATACGTGTAATAATTAGCGTCTGCAGACCCTCCAAGCTATCCGCGAAAACGATAGTATCGTCTGCGTACCTGATGTTATTCAACCGCTCGCTGTTTATGAGTATTCCCTCATCCACGTCGTCCAAGGACAGATTCATAACGTATTCGGAATAGACGTTAAAAAGTAAAGGAGATAGTACACATCCCTGTCGTACTCCCCTCTCTATCTTTATTTCCTCCGTCAATTGGTCTTCGATTCTGACAGCTGCTGATTGATTATAATATATGTTTCCAATTATTCTGGGGTCTTTGTCATCTAGTCCGACTAACTCTAAGATCGACATCAATTTGTCATGTTTTACTCTGTCAAAAGCTTTCTGATAGTCGATGAAGCAGACATATATGTCGCAGTTGACGTCTCTGCAGCGCTGAAACAGAACTTGAACCGCGAAGAGTGCCTCACGTGTGCCCAATGCGTCTCGAAAGCCAAACTGTGTCCGAGTTATGTGTTCCTCACATTTCTTGTAGACTCTCCTATGGATTATTTTTAGGAAAGTTTTAAGAAGATGACTCATTAAACTAATAATTCTATAATCATCGCACTTTCTAGCGTTTGATTTTTTGGGCAGAGTGATAAAGGTTGACTTTAACCAACTTCGAGGGATTTTTCCTGAGTTGTAGATATTGTTAAATATTGTTGTTAGCCATTTTATTAGTTCCTCGTCCATTAGTTTCAGGAACTCCGAGTAAAAATTGTCGGGACCTGCTGTTTTACCATCCTTTGTGCATTTAATGGCCGTCTTTACTTCTTCGTACATGATGGGGGGCCCTGTTCTGCATTCAGCATTGAGTGAAACCCTGTTTCTGTCATCCTTAAAAGTATTCTCCACGTAATGTTTCCAATTGGACTTTAGTTGTTCTTTGTCCATTATAGGATGACCTAGATTATCAGTCATGCAGCCGGGTGTTTTAGGTGTATACATACCAGCAGCTTCCTTGACTTTTTTGTGCAGATTTAACGAGTCATACTTATTCTCTAGGGCTTCAATCTCACTGCAGCGTTCCTCTAGCCATCTACTTTTAGATTTTCTAATAGACTTTTTCATCTCTCTGTCGATTTGCTTATATTTATTTGGTGGTATCCCTATCTTTAGTTTTCCTTCTACTTTCCATCATATCCAGTATGCTGTCGGTCATCCATGATTTTTTCTTGACCTTTTTTGGTTGCAGAAATGTATCGACTATCTCTTGACTGGTTTCTTTCAGCTTCTTAATGTTGTCTTCTATATTGGACTCTATTTCCGTATAAGTAATTCTACTTTTCATATATTATTTTACGTTGTTCTTTGTGTCCTCGTTTCTCAGCTGTCGCAAGTCATACTTCTTAACTTTTTTCTGTTTTATCCTCTTTAGCTTAAGTTTCAATGTGGCAACAAGTGGGTTGTGGTCCGACTTAATGTCGGCACCGGGATACGTTTTTACTGAGGTCACTGAGTTCCTAAATCTTTTGTTAATCATGATATAATCGATCTGATTTCTTACCAAGTGATCCGAGGAGTCTTGTGGTGATTTCCAAGTGTATAGTCGTCGTAACGGTAATTTGATGAATGTATTAGTGACTACCATCTGTTCTTCTGTAGCAAAACTACATAGTCGATCTCCACGCTCATTTCGCTCGCCCAGTCCAAAGGGTCCTATCACTTCTGCACACTTTCCTTGCCCAATTTTGGCGTTGAAGTCTCCAATGATTAGGGTTATATCTCCTCTGGAGAGACTCCTCAGTGTCTTCTTTAGATCATAATAAAACAATTCAATTATTTCGTCGGATTTTTCAACTTATAACGTTCGAATATTAATTACAAGCCGAAACGTTCTGTATTTTCTCCAAAAGTCAGCTTCTCGATTTTATTTTTTTTCATTTGTAGATATCTGGACTCCCATTGTTTATAAAATATAGTAGGAAAAGATGTTACTGAAAATTAAAATTAAGATTAGTAAATGAATGACAAGTTCAAACAATAGCGATTGAACATACAGCTGAAAAAATAAATTCATATTAGTAGGTTAATGAATTGAAATAGAAATAAAACGTATCTGAAAATAAATAAAATAATATTAAAAAATAAATAAAAAGTTAAAACAATTATAATGAACGTTTCGGTTAATTTATTACCTTTATTTTCATTTTATGAGTAAATATTAAGATATTCAAAATTAATTGAGAATAATAATAAGAATTGAGTGCATTGTAACAAAAAGGCATTTGCAGGTCACCCAAGCTCACAGATATTCCACGACAAAGAGGCCGAAAATGAAGTTCATTCCCGCCGAACCGAAAGAATACTGTTACGGTATACAATGCGTATCACCGAGTCCATATCCAAAAAAATATATAAGAAGTCTACTTCGGCAGATAAAATTCTCTTCAACCACCCAAAAAGTATTCGAACCTATTCAAAAGTTCGAAATGGGATTGAGATCGCCATTCGAAAATGAACCTGAGGATGAGGTTAAGAATGTTTGTGAATCCAAAGATGTAACTGTCTTCCCAAAAACAGCCAAAGATGAAAATTACAAGCTCAGATTTATAGTTAACACTAAACAGCATCAACAGGGAATTACCTACGAAACTTGTGTGTAAGTATAGGTTAGATTAGTTTAGGTTTGGTATACTTTAGTATTTTTTCAAATACTGTATCTTTGCATTTTACTGTATTAGGCTAGTAACTTTTTATGCAGCTTACATACACACCACTTATTTATTAATTAGTTTGAGCTCGAAAACATTAAACGGAATTGAATTTCCGAAAATATGTTTAATACAATTCATCTATGGGATCTAACAGCGTCGAAACATGGCGCTTTAAAATCAACTTTGGAAACGGGTTATATGAGCGATTTGGAAGTTTTTTGAGTTTTTCATAACAATGTTAGTTTCAAGTGAAATTATGAAGTGATATGCAGGTGAAAAATTACTCCAGAGAAAATACAGAGAAGGTGATAGGTTGAAAATATGCAAATTCATTATACAATGTGGAAAAAATGAAGAGAAGTCGACTTTACTGCTTTTTGCCAATTTAATATATAAAACTCTGTCTTTCCTGATCTGAAGTATCTACTTGCACTTCAGAATCCTTGAGTCTCTTGATACTAGGCTCACTAATTTTTTGTGTGAAACTTCTTTCGTCCGTTTGAGTTTCAGCAGTCTTCAATCCTACATCTAAAACTTCCGCCGAAAGACTTTTTTATGAAATTGAGATTGGCCTCTTTCTGTGAAAACATCTTCGTTAAATACTGCATTCTGCATACTACTTTCTGAAAGTGCTCGGTCTACTTTCAAATTAATTTCCTTATCATAGGCTTTTGAAAATTTACATGTATGAACGGCATTTTTCACCAAAACTTTCTCTTTGGCTGCAGCGTATTGAATTTTCATTGATAAAGAAAACTAACTTGAATTCAATTTTCTCTTGTGAAATACCAAGAACACAATTTTTTTCCTCGCCAAAATGGGTAATTAATGCATCACGTTGATAGCCTGTTGTAAATGCATACACAGGCCTGTTGTTACTGGTGAAATATTATAATAAACGAAGCTTATAATTTTGTCTCTAGTGAAATTAAGAGCATCATAAATATGTATAAGAAATAGCATCAGTGACAAGACCAACCCTTGGGACACACCGGAGTTAATAATAATGGATCCGAACTTACACGTATATACCTTTCCTGAAACAAGCTTTCAATAAAGCCGCGTAGGGATGATTATTATGTTCCGAAGTTTGTCGGAATAGAATTATGAGATATATTTAAATGTGATCTTTTGATTATTTTTCGCAATAAGTGCCGCAAGAATTACGAAAATAAGAAATACTTTGGCAACCGAGATTTGCTTCGTCTTTTTTTTAAATCATGTTTTTCTCGAAAAATATATTTAGATACGGACGTAAGTTGAAGTTAACCCTTTCAGGGTTAGCTAGGAAGACCACAGTTTGTTAGTCATGAGTAAAACTGCTCGTTGGCTATTTCAGTATACCAGTGTGTTTTGTGGGTTGTCTAACATAGCAAAATTTGACGTGTTCATCGAAGACAGACGGAAATAAGTCGAAGCGCGTATAACGTGCATTTGTTTACTATAGTTGGACACTACATAGAGGATCTGTTGAAACTGTGTGAATTTGTTATTTTTATTTATGAATGGTGGAAAAATGGCTCCAAAGTTATTTACTTATATCTTACTTATGCATTTTCATGAATTAATTGAACGTAAATGTTTCCTTTATTTCGAAATTACTAATTTTGTTGGGGTCTCCTGAAGAATATACTGGGCACTTACGTAATCGTGTTATCTTATTTAAGTTCAGAGGAAGCAAGTTTGGAGTACCTACCTACTGAATAGGCTTGCCAATTTTGAAAAGGACCAACCCGGTATATTTTTTTAAGGAGTTTAGTAGGGAGGGGGTTCAAGAAAATGTCAATCATTTATTTATTTTTAATTTATATATACTCTGCTTCTAATATTTGACAGTCTTTTACCACAAAATCATAGTCATTAAAAATCGAAGTTTGATTAGTAGAGCGCGGTTGCGTATAATTTAAAAAAAAATGGGGAAATTAGTCAACCCGGGAAGTCGGGAGGTTGACCATTATTACCGGAGTCATCCGGGCAATCCGGGAGGGTTGGAAACCCAATAACTGAATATTTAGAAAATCTTCCTGCAGATGACTTGTATGATTTGTGAGAAATATTCAGCGTGCAAAGTAGAATTGTGTTTGAAACATGACAAAAACTGTTTCATGTTATATTACCCAAAATAGGTTATGTTGTTTGGTTATATGTTCCTACTGGTTATATGGAGTTACCACATCCTGCAGGATAATCCTTGTGTTTTTTTTATCTTGAAATTTGTTTCGTTTTCTTCGAGTATCTCTAATAAACCATTATCAAACCATACATAACATTTTTTCCACAAAAAAATAATTTGGGCCGGAAAGGGTTAAATGTTTTTTCCGAATGTTTTTTAAGCATGATGATGTGCACATAACAACTATAAATGAAAACTAAACCGAATTATTGGTCTAACCAAAAAGGAACAACCAACATTTGGATAATGTCGAGTAGTGCAGTGGTTCTCAAAATTTTCCGAGTGTCAGCGCCTTATCCTAATATATATATATATATATATATATATATATATATATATATATATATATATATATATATATATATATATATATATAGATAAAAGTATGAATAATCGTTAAGAGATATTGAAAAATAGAACTTATACATTTTCATTATTCCTATTACCCCGAGTCGAAGCTAAGGGGATATAGTATCACGACAAAAAATTAGTAGCTGGTCCGATTTTAAAAATTCCAACGGATATCGATAAAACACATATGATTTCATAAGAAAAGTGTTCTCAAAAATTTTTTCCCACGAAGAATGAAAAAATTATAGCGTTTTTTAGATTTTTTTGTCCATAGACATGTGGTGCTATCTATAAATCTTAAACTTGAACCGATTTTTGCAATAATGAAATAAAATGACAGCATTTAACGTGTAGTTTTTCAATTTATATAATACACGACGTGGCGCCACCTATAAATAAAAAGATTAGTAAAAATTATGAATTTCACTCAAATTTTAGATTATATCTCGAATACTATACATTTCCCGAAATAGTCACCATGACGAAAAATTATCTGCGATAGACTAATCAGGCATTACGACACGCACATGCGCCTAGGGGTTTTATCATTTCTAGTGCTACGCAGTAGGGTGTCCGGTTTTTTTTCTTTCATATCATGAAACTACTACCTAATTAATGTGATGGATAAGCCTACAAATAGTTGCATGTTTTCTCAAAAGATGGAATTAAACTGTATAAGACCACTTTCCTTCGTCTTTTAACGATTATTCAAACTATGTACTCGCCTAAAATTAAGCACAGATACATCCTCGAGTTTTATCACTTTCACTAAAATCCAAAATTCGGTTCATCCCACACGTGAAGCCAAATTTCACTTTCAAACTAGTGTCTTAATATAACTCGATGAGAGTATCTTCTTCAGCAGACGTAAATTCTTTTGAAGCTCTAGTATTGAATAGAGCTTGAATCCCTGCAAATCTATCGAAAGTTTGAATTCGAAATTATTTTTCAAACTAGATAATGTTTCTGATATTTCCCATAAAGTATAGTTTCCATATCTTGAGGATTATCATCTTCCTTCAATATTTTTTTCCACAACTTGAGATTTTTTCTTGAAAGCTGATATTTTGTCAAGTGACTTCAAAAGCTCTGATTGCAGAAAGATATTGAGGAAATGCATCTTTTAATTATATAATTATATTAAAAATATCTATCCAGAAGATTCCATATCGTTCACGAAATGCAGCTCGACTTTAATTTTACACAGGATCATGTAGAACTGAACCACCCCAAAAATTAATATATCGATACCTTTTTGCCAAAGTAACGTAAGTAACATTTTCATCATTTTAGAGGAAACGTATTTTTTCGATAAGCAATAACTAGACACTGATACAGAATGAAAATCAACTGTAATGTATTACTGGGGGGTTAACATGAATGAAAATAATGTTGTTTGAAGAATATTTTCACTTCAAGTATTTTATTTTGTACTTACGTTTTTTTTGCAGCCAAATAGAATTTCAACAAAATTATAAATTGTAACGTAAACACACACTTACTTCACTTTGCTGGGAAGTTGTCCAAACTTACAGCATTTCGGAAGTACAATGAAAAATTTTAGAAATGTAAAAAATAATTAATAATAATATGAATATTATTTATATTTATTGATGAAAGAATATAAAATCAACTAAATGCAATGATTCTTATTATAAAATTAACATTCATGCAATCTCAAATTTAATCTTGTTATTTATTTTTGTCCAGACCATCATCCTCATCTGTCTCGGCTAACTCGTCTCTTATAGAATTTGTGCATTTTAGTTTTAAGTACTCGTTGTGAAATCTGACAGGAATGATATTTTTCTTGCACAACTCTTCCAAATTTTTCTTCTTAAGCTCAGAGATAGGAAGCATCTGTTTATAAATCATTTCAGGTTCTGAAATATTGTGCTGCTGTCGTCTATTACCTAAAAGAACATTTACTTTCTCAATAAAATGTTGCTATTGTGAAATTATTAGAAGCTGAGGAATGAAATGTAGTACTTTTTATTTTTAATTGTTTGAACGAAAACTTAAAAAGAAATAGCATGAATAAATAAAAAATAGAATCTTACCACCTTGATTGTTTATTTCGACGCATAGATCGTACTCATCATTGTTACCGTTGTTATATTTAATTTTGAAACTTGAAGTTTCTTTTTGGAAATAGGCTTGCTTGATCCTAGTTATTTTTAAATTGGTTTCACTGGAAATTAATTCCTCGCCTAATTCTTATTGCTTTCGAGAGCCGCTAAAATCTTCATTGTGCGAGAATTCATAATTATTATTTCATCTAGAAGTAAACGAAATGCATCATTTAGCTTTTATTCTAAAAAATATCTTGTAACACCTGTTGTAAAGAAAGTGATATTTCCAATTAAGTAGTATTAGAAAGATGCAAGTTCAACTAAGACCCTATCAGGGTTGGGCGATGTCGAGAATGTCATGTCGACAATTAATTGTTGACGCGTCAACTATGGTGCCGACGTCGACTTACTAAGTGACGTCGTCAACGTCGACAATGTCAACAGCTGATTTAGCACGAAAACAATAGCTAAATTGAAGTAAAATATCATTTTAGTTAACTTTAGAACAAACATTTGATAAAATAAAGAGATAAATATTCACAACTAAGCAGATAAAACAAAATATTTCTAAGTCTTCCATGTCACTGGGAAAATTGAACGCTGAATCAAAATCAAAATTTTTTTCAGTAATGTCACTCTGTAGAGTAAAATATAAGTGTACCACATTTTCGAATGTACGGTTGCGGGCATAAAATTTTGGCCACCCAAATTTCTGTCAATCACAAAAAATGAGGCGTATGGCATGCTTTATTGTCATTATGACGTTTACAATTTGAAATTATAATTTAATTTCTGTCAAATTGACTTTTGAACAATCCAGGTTACTGTCAAAGTGACAATAAATATGACAAAAGTTTAAAGTAAGGTTACAATATCCTTAAGCTAGATTCACATCTTACATTAATTAAATGCCTAGAAGTGGCCAAAATTTTATGCTCGCAATTGTACGAATGATAGTCTATTTTGGAGAGGTGTGCGAATATATCCCCAGTTTGAGAATAATCCCTCGAGTTGCGCAGAAGATGAACATTGTTGACATTGTCGACGTTTATTACATAGTCGACGGATTGTTGACGTGTCGAGGTCAACAATAAAAGTCGACGCGTCGACGCCCAACTCTGGACCCTATGTTATTATTGATATATTCAAAATAAAATAACAGAATAAATGATAATCCAGACTTAAAACTTAAAACAAGATTGAGAGGTTAGAAACAAGAATCTTAGAATCTTAAAATTAGCAGGAATCATCGAAACTAACGCAAACCAATTAATGGTCATACAATAATCTCACTTTATTCACTTGTTTTGATAAAAATAAACAAATTTTCAACTGTTTTACTTACCAAATTATATAGTTTCTGTCGCAGTAGCACACACGTGTCTTGAACTTAATACGTAAACAAACCGCCAAACAGTAACGTAAGTGCGCAGGTTCAGCTGAATTTACTTTACTCTGGTGGTAACATCCATGTTATTAAGATACTAAGGTGGCATAGTTTGTGAGTTACGTTAGATTTGGAGGTTATTTGAATAAAATAATGTCAGATACGTTTTGATACAAACAATTAATTGGCGGTAAAAACCAAGACTAGACTTACTATTATTTGTCAGTAATATCCCTAATCTAGAGTTACTCACGACAGACTAGAAAACTCATTTTCTGCAAATATGTCACTTACGTTACTTTGGCAAAAAGGTATCGATATAATAATATAATAATATTTAATATATATAATATAATATAATAATAGTTAATTTGAATAATTTGTTGCTTTTTCATATTCAGAACTGAAGAAGCATTCATCAATAAATTGTTGCTGCACTACTACTTTTTCTGCAAACAGAACTATAGTACTGTTCGTCTACTCTACCTAACCGAAGATGGAAAACTAGACTATGGAAAATTCCCAGTTCCTAGTGCCTGTGTTTGCTCGTACAAGACTATCAAAACATAGCATCCGAATGAAAATTAAATCGATTTTTTTATAAATTCTCAAATAATTGTGATATTAATGTAAATTATTATAGATATTTTTCATAAACATGATCTCTGTGTACATAAATGCAATAATACCAAATAATATTTTCTTTATTTCATACACAATGATTTATTTCAGGTTGATGTCATTAAGTTTTAGCATGTTTTCACTTTGACAATCTGCTTATCAAAAAAAAAAAAAATATATATATATATATATATATATATATATATATATATATATATATATATATATATATATATATATATATATATATATATATATATATATATATATATATATATATATATATATATATATATATATATATATATATAAATGTATAATTATATATATATATATATATATATATATATATATATATATATATATATATATATATATATATATATATATATATATATATATATATATATATATATATATATATACTGGGTGATTCACGGTGGATGGCACATTAGACGTTTCTGGTGAACCATACAACGGATCACTTTGAAAATTCAATGGAGGGCATAATCGAACATTCTCTACCCAACTGAAATATTTTCAGTAATTCGGTGTTGCCACATCTATAAGAAAGTAGTAGCAACTTTGGTTTTTCAAATGGAACTACCTGTATATTATATTAATTTTAGAATCTCCAACAATCTGTTACCGTTTTCGAAATAAAAATTATTTTCGTTTTTTTTCGTCGGAAATCAAGACCTCTAAAAACTCTGATATCTTTGAGATAAGAAATACAATGATATCGAAATTTCGGCTTACGTTTGTTAATACCTGGGGGCTTCCGACACTTCAGCCTAATCTCCGTTCTTTCAATACAAGGTGGTCAAAAAATAGAGTTATTTCGTTAGCTTGAAAAAGTGACTATAAGTTGGTTATTTAAAATAGAATACCCTGTATATTATTAAAAATTCGGAAAGCTGCTAGAATTTCCTTTTTATCTATGTATATCATACCTATACCTAACTAGTCAAGTTTCGGACTTATGAGCACTTATTTGTGAAAATGTTCCTTGAACATGGTATCCCCTTGGTATTTGCTAAGCATGTCATGATTACTAACTTACGTTGTGACAATCTACTAATAATATCGACACTTTCATCACTTCAGAAGTTGGAAATACCTTCAGAAACGATGGAAAAAATTTATTCAAATGAAGTTCTTATGAATGTGTTTATTATTTTTGGACAGTGTGATAAAATTAACAGCAGGACATGTAGAAAGTTCATTGCAATGTATCCGAATCTACCGCCAATGAACATCAAAAAATTTATACGAATTCAGAACAATTTCAAAATGTTTGGATCAACTGTGCTGAAGAAGATTTGGGCATAAAATATTCATCTCTTCAAAGAATCTTGCAAAGACATAACATGCATGTTATGTTACACTCTCAACAGAGAGTTGAATTTTGTGAAATGATGTTGGTACGCATTCAAGAAGATCCATTTTTATTAAATGAAATAATTTGGACTAATGAATCGAAATTTTCGAGAGGAGGGATTTTCAATAGAAAAATTATCATTTTTGGTGCAGTGAAAATGCTCACTTCACAAAAGAAGCCGTATATCAAGAAACATTTACAATGTTTGTTGTATGTTAATGCCAGCAAATTGAGGTAGGTACGTTATATACGAGGAGTCATTAACATCCAGAAACTACCTGAATATTTTGGAAAATATTATAGAGAACTTCGTCGATAATCTTCCACTCCAAGTTTATCGAAACTGTTGGTACCAACTAGACGGAGCTCCTGCACATTGTTCAAGAGAAGTGAGCGCAGGACTGGATTGACTTTTTGACGATCGGTGGATAAGGCGCTTGGGACCGTGGAACTGGCCAGCGAGATCACCCGATCTTAATCTATTAGATTTTTATTTTTGGGGAATGTTTAAAGAAAAAGTTTACAAAACACCCGTGCGTTCGAGAGACGAATTGTTACAGAGGATCACCCAAACATATGAAGCTTTGGATCCGAATGAAATCAGATCTGCCACGACAAAATCAGTCAACACCCGCATTTCGATGTGCTTGGAAGTGAACGGCCAGCGATTCGAACATATTTTCGAATATTCCACATAATTGTTTCCTTTTTTTTATAATAATTTGTATTTATCTTTCCACTATCAATTCACTTGGTACTTTTTTAAAGTTGATCCAAACGTACTGAAATTGTTCTAAATTCGTATAAATTTCTTGAAGTTCATTGGCGGTAGATTCGGATACATTTCATGCTGATAATTTTATCACACTATCCAAAAATAATAAACAAATACATAAGAACTTCATTTGAATAAATTTTTTCCATCGTTTCTGAAGGTATTTCCAACTTCTGAAGTGATGAAAGTTTCGATATTACTAGTAGATTGTCACAACGTTACTGTCAAATAGTAATCATGACATGCTTAGCAAATACCAAGTGGGTACCATGTTCAAGGAACATTTTCTCAAATAAGTGCTCATAAGTCCGAAACTTGACTAGTTAGGTATAGGTATGATATACATAGATAAAAAGGAAATTCTAGCAGCTTTCCGAATTTTCAATAATATACAGGGTATTCTATTTGAAATAACCAACTTATAGTCACTTTTTCAAGCTAACGAAATAACTGTATTTTTTGACCACCCTGTATTGAAATAACGGAGATTAGGCTGAAGTGTAGGAAGCCCTCTTTATTAGCAAACTTAAACCGAAATTTAGATATCATTGTATTTCTTAGCTCAAAGATATCACAGTTTTTAGAGGTCTTTATTTCCGACGAAAAAAAACGAAAATAATTTTTGTATAGGGAAATATCATGAAATGTTGTGAAAAAATTGTTGTAGATTCTAAAAATAATATAATATACAGGTAGTTCCATTTGAAAAATCAAAGTTGCTACTACTTTCTTATAGAAGTGGCAACACCGCATTACCGAAAATATTTTAGTTGGGTAGAGAATGACCGATTATGTATGCCCATCATTGAATTTTCAAAGTGATCGGTTGTATGGTTCACCAACGTCTAATGTGCCATCCATCCTGAATCACCCTGTATATATATATATATATATATATATATATATATATATATATATATTATATATATATATATATATATATATATATATATATATATATATATATATATATATATATATATATATATATATATATATATATATATATGTATGCATATATATATATATATATATGTGTGTGTTTATGAATTTTAAAATTGTTTACACGATAAAGGAAGCATTTTTGAACTTATAGTGTCAAAAGTTTATAAGTACGTAGTATCGTATTACATCTTGTATGGTATTGGTTTAGGTACCAGGAACAAATTGGTCGGGGGGTTGACCCCCCGGAGGACGAAATAAATCTTGTTTATACGATAGAAGGCACAATTTTGGAGCAATTGGTTTGAAAGTTAGTAGGTAGAGAGTTTTTCTTGTCTTCTTTGATGGGATTGGTTGTGGTATGAATTGGTGAATGAGTTGAGCCATAAGGGAGGCAATACATTTTGTTTACAGAATATAGGGCACAATTTTGGAACAATAGCGTTGAAAGTTATTAATCTAAATAGGTGGAAAACTGATTCGAAGTAAAAAAAATAGATTTTTTCAACTGAATACGTTATGGAAACCTGCTTTCTTATGTAGCTTGCAGCGATAGGGTATTTTCTAATAGATTATGCAGAATATAAGTGATTACTCCACTATTTCAGAAGATTACCTAGGAATTTGAAGTATATTATCAAAAAAAATGAAACTTCACATGCTAGTTAAAAGAAGAAAGAATGGAATACTTTTCAACAAAATTTTATTAAGTAGTATAATGGAAAATTATACCAAAAAAGGCTCTTAAAATTACAGCAGCATAGAAAATACTGAATTTTGGATTATGGAGAAACTTATCTTCACTTATAATAATAATAATAATAAAAATAACTTTATAATAACTTTATTCATCCTTTCAGACAAGATACACTTGTATAGGACACGTTTACAAAAAGACAACAAAGATAAAAAAAGAAAAGTAATATAACATCTAATAACAAGATACTTAAAAGCTAATTTATATCCGTATCAAAATATTCCCCCTTGCTGTAAAAACACTTCCCGAGTAACAAAAACTTAACTTCTTTTTTGAATCTTCTGTACTCCAAAACCTTCAACCTATCGGGCAGATGGTTAAAAAATTTGATGCCATTATACATAGGTGACTGCTGAAATTTAGAAGTTTGGTGTTTTGGAATACAGAGAGTTTCTCTATGCCTTGTTTCATAATCATGAAGCTCAGAACACTTACTCAGTGATAAAACATTTCTACGAGTGTACAACAGACATCCAAGAATATAAATACAAGGGAAACACAGTATTTTGTTCTTTATAAAAAAGGGTTTACAGGTCTCCCCAGGTTTCAAGTTAAAAATCAAACGTATTATTTTCTTCTGGGCAATGAATACTGAATTGCTAAATGAGGAGTCACCCCAAAATATAACGTTATAGTTGAGGTGACTGTATGCAAGTGAATAATACGAATTTATTAGAGAAGCCTGTGGTAATATAAGTTTTATGCGTCTCAAAGCGTAAAATGCGCTACTCAATTTTCTACAAACGTGATCAGCGTGATCCCTCCACTTTAAATTTTTATGAATATGTAATCCAAGGAACTTGACACACTGAGAAGGCCTCAGCTCACCGAACTGAAGATTTAGGATTAATTGGGGATCTGAATCCCTCATCTGAAAGTGGACAAGTTCAGTCTAGCTTGCGTCTAATATAAGGGAGTTCCTGAAACACCAATCCGTGAAGTACCCGACTAGTGATTCACAACCTGCTCTGAGTTCGTCAAAAGTTTGTGCAGAAATAATGAACGAAGTATCATCCGCAAACAATACAATCTTGATATTCAGCAAATTGAAGAAATGGTTCATGATATAGTCAGGCAAGTCATTTATGAAAATAATAAATAAAAGTTGTCCCAGGACTGAACCCTGAGGCACGCCCATTTCTACAGGGTATCTAGCTGAGCTATGTTGCCTCACCCGCGCAATTAACCATCGATTGGTCAAAAAGCTTCGTATCCACTCAAGGAAAACACCCCTGAAACCTAGATTGAACAATTTATCCAGTATAAAGTTGAAGTTCAAGCAATCAAATGCACGAGATTGGTCAAAAAACAACCCAGCCACAAAAATCCCATCATCTAAACAATCATACACAAAACTCACCAAATCACATGCCGCAGACTCCGTCGATCTACCAAACCGAAAACCGTGCTGGCAACTTGTTATAAATGAGAATTTATCCAAATATTTCAATATTCTATCATCAACTAATCTTTCTATGACTTTAGACAAACAACTTAATAATGAAATGGGACGATAATTGTTAATGTCGTCTACAGCATTCTTCTTGTGCACTGGTATCACCACAGCCGTCTTGAGTACAGAAGGAAACCTGCCTGAGGTTGCTGAGACATTAATAAGATATGCAAGATGTTTCGATATATAAGGAGCCAAAACCTTCAAAACCTTAATCGGGATCATGTCCAACCCACTGGAGTTCTTATTTCTCAATTTTTTTATAGTGGATTCAATCTCCACGGCCTCGACTGGAAAGAAGAAGAAATTGTTATTGGTCAGCGACACAGTTGTACATGATTGAGATCGACTCACACCGAAGTGCTTCTGAACACTGATTATATTTATTGAAGAGAAATATTCACCAAATGCATTAGACACATTGGATTGATCAGAAATAATTTTATCGTTAACTTTTAACAAAATACTCCCAGCCTTGTTGGTGGAACCTGTTTCTTTACGAACTAAATTCCAAATGGTTTTATTCCTATTATTGGAAGATTCTAGCAGGTTTTTGTGAAAATTTAATTTAGCTGATTTCAGTAGTTCATGATATTCTTTTTTGGGGGATAAATATCAATTTCTACTTTCCTGGGAATTCAAGTTTCGGATCAACCAGTGAAGATTTCTGAGATCCCTCCTAGCTTGTCTGATCTCATCAGAAATCCAATCGGCCTTGCGTCCAATTTGATTTCGTTTCTGTTTAATCTGGCAAGCAGAGTCTAACAAGAATTTCAAGATGTTATGGAAATAATCAAAACAGTGTTCGATGTCTGCATCAAGATAAATGTCGTCAAAACAAACTGTTGCGGCCATCAACGAGAGGTTTAGTAAACTTTTTTCAGATAGACATCGGAATATACAAAAGGAATTATTTTCTATAGGGTTCGGTACAGGACACTCAAAGGTGAGAACAATGGCTCTGTGATCCCCGATGTGAGGATCAGTTACCTCAGAAGCCCGAAGGTCACAGCAAACATTCGTTATAATGTAATCTATTTTTTTGTAACTAGTAATACTATAGAACTAGTATAATAATTCATTTCACAAATCAGAAGGTATTATGTGCCGACGAAAATCGGCATATTTGCACATTTTTGTAAAAGTTGTCGTTCTGCAAGTGAATCTCTTTTGTAACTAGATATTGCTTCAAGTTTCAAATAAAAATTTTGGTAGATATTGAAAGATCCTCACTCAATTCTACTAAAAAAATTCTTGGTCGCAGGAAATTCATGAATGAGATCAAAAAGTTATTATAAGATCAAGTATTTCATTTATATTGATCAAATATGGGAACATTAACTCAATATTTATTTTGTTAAATGTACACATTCATCGTTCATATTGATGGCAGTGATTGAACAGTAAAAGCAATAATTATTGCTATAAGATTAACATCAAAATTTGTGCATTTAACTATTTCACATGTCCTAGGTCGAAACGTGCATCAAAATGTAATAAAATATTGTATAAATCTCTGACAAACAAGTATTTTCACTTCGTTTTTTGAGCAAATGGATGTACATCAACTGCCTAATTGCAATTTCCAAAATAATACTTTACAATTCTATTATGAACAACAATCAGGTACTAACGTTATTAATTGATTCTTTGTGAAAAAGAAAACTTAAATATAGCTTTTTAATTTACCGACTACCGTCACCCCCAGCAAAAAGCTTGAATCACTACTTTCGCGAAATAATATCAAAAAGTAAGAACCTCTTCATTCAAATAATCAATAGTGAAGGTCAGACTTTGAAATATCAATCAGAGAAAACAAAAATTTAAAATTAAATTCACTAGAATCTTTGCAAATCAAAAAATTAAAACACTTGAGTATATGAATTTGTTTGAATAGTAGGTACCTTATTAAACTTTTCAATTATGCAGTTCCTGAGAGTGGTTCATTCTGAATTCTCTGATTATGTCACATACGCTCCTAAATAATAATTGAGATCGTATAGAATCATCTATATCTGTAAAACTATATCATTCATACATCATCTGAAGAAAAAGTAGTGCTTCAAAATTTGCTTCATGCTTTATTAACCACTACGTGTGAAATTTTTTATCAGTACCTAATAGATTTATTGACTGATTCAAAGTAAAATACTGAAATGGGATTTTGAAAACAACAAAATTTTGTGATAAATGGAAATCATGGGTATACATTTGAAAATAGTTATTTTTGTATTGCGTGTGTGAAATCAGTGTTTCTTTAATGGCGCATAAGAATGTGAATTTTTAGCCGAAATCGTCAGATCGAGGCTTAAATTTCATTTGAATGCGCCATGAAATACTGATTTCGCTCACGAAATACTAAAAATATGTTTTGTACAACTGGCAAAAAAGTATTTGAATTATAATTATTTATTGAAAGTCATTTTATTTTAAAAATTAAAATCCATTCAGTCAAGTATGTTTATCAATATATTCTATGATCTTATGTCAGAGTAACTGTCAACCATCCACTACCAACGGAGACATATCTACTAATAATCCCTGCATTTCTGATGAGAACAAGATAATTTCTGGCAACCAACTATCAGCATCGTCGTCCTCGGGAATAAATATTGGAAATAATTGTTCAAATTTTACTATTAATTATTATTGCAATAAATAATTTTGTTATTCTTATTAATTTTCATTATATGTATTATTTCTATATTCTATTGTCTTTTTTTACGGTGAAAAAATATATTTTTTTCACTAGTTAAAAATGGAAAACTTTGCGTATCCATAGCGATTCGTGAATGTAGTCTTTTTTTGACAGTTGTACAAAAATCTATTTTTAGTTTTTTTTGGCTTCAATAGAAAATCTGTATTAAATTAAAGAATTCATTTTTGAATCCAGAACCGAAAACTCGTCGACAGTTCCGTAACAACAAAAGCGCAGGTGACTTCACGATGTTAATTTCTACTCATCATAGCACAGAGCTGATACAGTGTGCTGGTAGAGCAAGATCCCGGAACCGCCAGACGTTACTTATTTTCTCAGCAATAATATTTGTGGGATGAAGTAGTGCTAGTATGTACTTTCAGTGTATGGATACCTGCTACCTTGTGCCGACGGCCGATTTCTAGGTATCAGGTGCTAACACGTAGAGTGCCATGGTGGGCAAACGGTGTCCACCATTTGAATGAAAATTTTTGGTGCCTACCGGCCGTGGTGGGCATATGTTGTCCACCAGACCTTTTCATTGATTTGACCGCGGTGGGCAATGATTATCCACCGTAGCCATACAAACTCTATGAAGGAGTGTTTAGAATGCATTCAGCAATGTTCTCGTTATGTTGGTTTTTGCGCTGGTGGTTAACGTCTTTCACCAGAATGGGAATAAATTTCTGTTACTCATATTTGATCTTTTTTTTTTAAATTACAATGGTTATATTACATGAATAGAGATAAAACTTGAATAATTTGGAAGAACCGTTTATTTCATTGATTTTTATAACTCCCATACCATTGGAAAAGATTAATTTTTTGACATTTGAATTTTTTTTTGCTCAAGCCACATACTGATATTTCGTTTTTTTGTTTGTTTTAGTTTTTGCCCCATCTTCTATAATTTTATCAATATTGCTTGGAATATCTGAATTATATGACTATAGATGATTGGTCTGCTCTATTTTTGTATCTTTCAATGTAGATGGCCCTGGCTTTTCAGGATCAATTGTTTGAAATGAAAATTCATCACTTATGTTTTTTTCATACGTTTTATGTACACATCAAGATCATCAGATGAATCCGAATTACTTTCTGGTTCATACTCGGACATGTCAGGTGAATGTGATTCGTCGAATAAAAAGCTCTCTCGCAAGTTCATAAGACCTTTTTGTTGATCTTCATAAGAAATTTTCAAAGATTGCAAACGAAGTCACTTGAGTAAAGGCACAAACACAAACAACAGCGTTATCATAAGCTTACTGCAGTGCTATCTAATACTTCACAATTATATATTTTACCGAATGAACGTGTTGAGACATGCAATATCTTGGTGTCCGCGCATGTCCACTACGGTCGTGAAGTCGTTCCGACCTGTTGTGACCGTGGTGGACAAACGTTGTCTACCATGCGTTTATGTTTTTTTTTTACAGAAAATGAAGTTTTCATCTTGAAATGTCAGCTTTTCTGACTTGAACATATTAATCTAAATATTTTCAAACAAAAATATATTTTGGCCATAAGCGACTGTCAATCCGACCTTTTATATTGGCACTCTACGTGCTAAAGATGGAAAAAACTCAACTCGCTTTTCTTATTTTCTCAGTCTTGATTTTCATATATGGTACTCAGGGAACTATTTCAATACTTTATGCACGCAGCCAGACTGATCGTATGGGCCAAACATCCCACCAGACACAAATAAGTACTGCCATACTCATAAGACATAAGTGTCCTTATGACTATGACAGTATGAGCGAAATGTCATGATTTGCTCATTTAAGCGCCATAGTGATTATCTATGCGCATCGATCTCCCTTCTAGAAAGTACTCACTGTCATAACATTTCGCTCATACTGTCATACTCATAGGGACAGTTTATTTGTGTCTAGCGGGATGTTTGGCCCATACGATCAGTCTGGCTGCTTGCATAAGGTATTGAAATAGTTGAGTATCATATATAAAAATCAACACTGAGAAAATGAGAAAAGTGAGTTGAGTTATTTTCCATCTTTAGCACCTGATACCTGGAAATTCGCCGTCGGCACAAGGTAGCAGGTATCCATACACTGGAAGTATATAAGAACACTACTTCATCCCATACATATTATTGCTGAGAAAATGAGTGTCGTCTGGCGTTACTGTTGTTATCGTCAATATATTGATAAATATATCTGAAATGTCAAACCTAAAAAGTTATCGTGCTCGCATATAATACTAAGAAAAAGCACCCTACAAAATGTTTCCTTTTTTTAATTCAAGGGACATACACTTTTACGCCAGTTCCGAACGGCCAATAGGCTTGAAACTGAGTCATTACCCAACAGCCAATCTTATTTAGAACCTCTAAATTTCATTGGATATTCCCAACACCCCAGATCAAGGTGGGACTCGAACCCACAATCCTCGGTTTACAAGCGATACCTACACCCTACCGCTGGACTATCGAGGTCTCCAAAAATATTTCTAAATTTTTGACAAGATGTTGTACATCCAGTAGGTATATTATCGATATTAGCCTTTACAAATCCTTCACCACACATGAGTAAATGAAAGTAGCTATTATAGATAATTTTTTGATCAAAATTTCCGATATTTTCAGTAAATTTACACGTAGCAGCCGTTGACACTACTATCGGGAAATCCCTTGTACATTATGACACCATGGCCACCCAAAATTTTATCAATTTTAAATTGTTTATAAATAATAAGAAAATTTTTTAAAAGAGACTTTTACTATAATTTATGATAAAGTTTCGAAATACATTAAAAAAGTTGGTAATTCTATTATTCAAAAACCGAATTATTAGTTTGCTTGATTGTACATTTCAACATTAATTAGAGATGCTTTCCATGAAGGAACCGGAAAATATAACACTACTTTCTACATCTGTTTTCTGCTCGCGTACAACATATTACAATCAGATTACCGCTTAATGTACAATCACATACTTGACGCTTATTGACTACACAATGAATTGCGCTAATTAGAGTACAAACTGCATAACATCCCCCTATGATACAATAACACCGAACTTTTTATATTCGGTAACAATGTTTAATATTCTGGAGGGTATTAAAGCATTCGTCTTTGAATTGTTGCTTGATTTAAATAGAATATTTGACTTTCAAATTATTTCTCCTCAATATTTCTGTAATTTGTTGAGTAGGTTTTCAGAAGTTTTTCTTTGAATTAAAATTTCTGGTAATAAACCTCATCAAGAAGATTACATATATAGAGGAATATGTCGAGTTGTACTCAATTTTTTCATTATTTATTGAATTCCTGACCGTATTAAGAATATGTATGAATTAACGGAGTTCAAGTAGAATCTCAATTCCATTAAGGTATCTAGAAAAAAAAAAGTATTGACAAATTATTGAAAAATATAGATTTAGAATTTTGTCTCAGATATATTCACTAAATTAGAAAATATTATTCAGTGATTCACAAGTTGAAGGCATCTAATTGGCTAGATATAGAAAAGAAACGTATATTCAATTCGGCAGTGTATATCACGCCATTATAATTATAAGAGTCCGACCTATCTGTTTGAGAAAACTTGTTTTCGATGTAATCTCATTACTCAAGGGACTATTATCTCCACCAACATCATTGCATTTCTGCATTTACTCGATCATTTTCGCACAACATAAGCATTGTTTATAACCGAGTAACCTCTTCACTGAAAGATCTAGGTCTCTTTAAATTTAAGACAAAACTGAAAGAATTTTTAACGAAAAATTTAACTCAAATGAGTGATTCTGTCTGGAATATTTTGTACGAAATATGCTGTTTGAAGAAACCACTTAGAGTCATATTTTTGGGGCTTAATATAATATCAGTTTTACTGCTTTACGATCCTTTTTGCAGGCAACAACACTTTGAGTTGATTTCAAGTATTTTGCTCTTGTTTAAGAAGATTGTATACTGCAAAAGAATAAATTTGTTAGTATTATTATTATATTATTAATATATTATTATCAATATATTGTTGGGGGGAGAAAACGAATACTAAAACATATGGTAAAATTGTACTGTGCATATTGTTATACTCGTATATTCAGTTCTTTGTTACCTAGGTAAATCAATAAAATCAAAATTAATTTTTTCATTACATATATCGATGTAAATTAATAAAATATTTTTTATTAATTTTTCTGATTCATGATCAATATAAGTGAAATATATTTCAATTCATGAATGCATGAATATTTTTTCTGCTTGATGTGCTGTACTTACTGTTTAACGAATAGATGTATTCTATGATTTTCCCTGATAATATTGTTTATCAGGTCCACTGAGCCGATAAAATGCTTCCATGTTGCAATTGTCGGAGGAAAAATGTATACTTCGGCTAAAATATAAGGCACAGCAACGAAACTTTCCTTTTTCTTGTAAAATAGTATTATTGCTTTGATTGAAGGACAGTAAAGTAAACCAAGAAAACTAAACGAATGGCACCGCTAAACTTTCTGCCATTTTTTCGAGATTCAGAAAAATTTATATAGAGGTTGAATCCGCTATGGCTGAAGATGTTTAATGACAATAATCAAAAATTGGTATAATTTAAATCAAACCAATCCGATTCATACAAACAAATGAATATGTATATATATATATATATATATATATATATATATATATATATATATATATATATACATATATATATATATATATATATATAATTATATATATATATACAAATATACATATATATATATATATATAATATATATATATATATATATATATATATATATATATATACAGTGCTTTCATGATGAAAGGAACAAATTCATTAAATACCATATGCCTCAACTTGATGGATTCCCAGATTATAACGGAGATAATGGAGCACCTGGAGATTTAAAATGTGGATTAAAAGTACAAAAAAAAATTTAGGTAAACATTGTCATTAAATCTGAAGAATGAAATTTCACATGTACCATCTGAATTCATTCACTGGTGCTGTATAGTCCGCAGTTTTCACGTTTTTAACGCTCCAGGCACTACACTACTTCATTGTTTAAGAAAATGCAATTACTTGAGAGAGAACGTATTGAAGTACTTATGATGATTGGTTTTGGAGATATGGTGCGTTCACAAGAAGAAGTCTGCAATCTATTCAATGAAAATCATCCTGATCGTCCGCCAATTACTAGATCGACAGTCAGCAAAATTGAATCAAAATTCAGGAGATACGGCCAGGTTAGAGATTTACCTAAACGAAGACCACCGAGAGTATCTGAAGAAACAGTGCTGAACGTTCTACTAGAAACCCAAGATAACCCTCATACATCCATTACTACAATTTCCAATAATTTCAATTTATCAGTAGGGTCCGTGCATAAAATACTTAAGATAAATAAGTATCATCCCTATAAAATTAAGCTGGTACATGAATTATTAGAAGACGATTTTGACCGCAGAGTACAGTTTTGTGAGCAGATTCTTGAAATTCATAATCAACATCTAAATTTCATTACAAACATAATTTTTTCTGATGAAGCCACCTTTACTTTAAATGGCCACGTCAACAGACAAAACTGTAGGTATTGGGCGACCGAGAATCCTCATTGGATGCAAGAATGCCACACACAGCGGCCTCAAAAAATTAATACATGGGCAGCGATTGTTCGAAATCGTATAGTTGGTCCCTATTTTTTTGAAGGAACACTAAACGGAGAGGACTACTTGAACTTTCTCCAGTTCGAACTCATTCCGGCTTTAGCTGTTTGTTTCCTAACCCACAAGATCCTGACATACCTAATAACGAGATATGGTTTCAACAAGATGGGGCACCTCCTCACTATTCAATCGCTGTTCGACAATTTCTTGATGCAACTTTTCCCAACAGATGGATAGGACGGAGAGGTCCGATTGAGTGGCCGCCAAGATCACCGGACATAACCCCATTGGATTTTTTCTTATGGGGTTATTTGAAGTCTAAAGTTTATTTGAATAGACCAAATAATATTGATGATCTAAAAGAGAGAATCAGGCAGGAAATAAGACTTATCAGTCCAGAAGTAATTGAAAATGTGCAACGGGAAACATTGAATCGACTTCAAAAATGTCTCGAAGTAAACGGACAACAGATTGAACATATGTAAAAATTAAATTAGTAATTACATTTGTGTGTTTTCATATAGTACCTCTCATTACCCACTATCTCCGTTTCTGGCAATCCATCGAGTTGAGGCATATGGTATGTTCACAAAAAGTGATAAGAATTTATCGTAGAATTGTAAAGTGAAATAATATACAGGGTATTACCTTTAAAAAAACTAATGACAAAGCCATAGCTCTTGAATGAGACACCCTGTATACAAAATTTTTATTGCGAAAAATGCCCAAATAAAAATACTAATCGACCTGTCCGAGGATTTCTACATGAAATAGAAACCTAATTTTTTAATGAATTTGTTCCTTTCATCATGAAAGCACTGTATATATATATATATATACCTGAGTGAAAATTATTCGTGTTAAACGGAAAACACGCCCGTGGTTATAAAATTAAGTGAACTAGGACATTTATTTGGAACTAATCAAACAAACCTCCTAGCGGAGCTGGTTATAAGAGTTCACGAAGCATCGAAATATCCACATAGACTGTAATTGTTAGAAATGTTAATTTGTTTATCACAATCGATGTAAATTGATAAACAGACTGTTTCGCCCTCATTGGGGCTCATCAGTATCATCCATCCATCGAACAAATTAACATTTCTAGCACTTACCGTCTAGGGTAGATGTGGATATTTCGATGCTTCGTGAACTCTTATAACCAGCTCCGCTAGGAGGTTTGTTTGATTAGTTTCAAATAAATGTCCTAGTTCACTTAATTATATATATATATATATATATATATATATATATATATATATATATATATACAGGGTGACCCAGAGCTACGTAATCGGTCCATAATTTTTTTGTCACTGAAGATATCGATATGAAATTTTTAGGGCAAATATGATCTGACTAAGTCTATTCTTCAAAATCATTTTGAAGCAAATTGCACTACCGGTTTTGCCGGAAGTGATATCAACTTTGTTATTTCAAATAGAATACCCTGTATATCTTTTTTTTTGTCAATTTTCGACTTTTTTATGTAATTTATAATAAAATTGTTGTACTACTCTTTATACCTAAAATGGACAGTTTTCGAGTTATTCATTTTTTTTGTAAAATTTTGACAGTTGCGTCTTCAACAAAAATAGGCTATAACTTTGTTTGTTAGTAGGTCTATTCGTATGCGGTTTGGATTTTTGTAACCTTGAAACATTGTTTCATTTATTCCTTGTCAAAATTTCCCATATTTCTAACTAATTTCTTGATAAAATCTAGGATGAAGTTAGCAAATTCTAAACATTAGTAAATTTCTTATTTCTAATGGAATGCTATGTATATCTCTACTTTATTAAATTTGCTATTAAATTACCTTTCGATTAGTATAACCATTCCCTATACCTAAAGTTAATAATAACAAAGATATTTCACAATTTTTTAATAATTTATACAACACACCTGAGAAATCGACTAGCGAGTTATTTTGACGTATCCATAGATACCAGTTACAAAAATTGTTTAAAATTTAATTGTGTCACCTTTTCCGTTCATTAAGTTTGTAGCACCCAATGCTGATATCCGAAAAGATATTGAAAAAATAGTAATTCTAAGACGTTAATATTCAATAATTATTGTTGTTCATAAACAACATATGTTTGTAGTAGACTGATGTTTACTACATCGCACAAGGGCGATGTGCACGACATTGCCAATTATAGACCCATCTCTATTCTCAGTATTTTTTCTAAAGTATTCGAGCGTATCGTTTTTGATAGAACGATGAACTATTTGGATAAATTTCAAATACTCAATACTGCATAGCTTGGATTGAGATCTGGTCACTCAACACAAACGGGATCTCTGTATGTTTGTTGATTTTATCTACGAGTGCCTCGACAATGGTTTGTACGTTGCGGGATTATTTTTTGACCTATCTTGAGCTTTTGATAGTCTCGCTCTTAAGTTCAGAATTGACAAATGCTATAATATGAGTTTCAGGGGTGTGATTTCAAATTGGCTATTTAGTTACCTTGACGGCAGGACTATGTCTGTTGAAGTTAATTACTCTTTTTTCGCTGAAAATAATATGAATATGGGAAAACCTCAGGGTTCCGTTCTGAGACCACCTCTACTTTTATTGTTTATTAATGATCTACCCCCAAATTTGAAAAAGTTGCTGGCTGATCAGTCGGAGGATATTATTTTTTCATTAATTAAACAGTGAATAACCTTGTTTGCTGATGACACCTCCATAAGCGTTACAGGGCGGACTTTTGAGGAATTACAAAGATTCTGTGGGTTACTGGTGAGGTGCTTTATTGAGTGGTGCAATTCAAATGCAATAATGATAAATGTCAACAAGACAGAATGTATTAATTTCGCTGTTCGAAACGATAATCGTGGTAAACTGCTCATTACCCATTTAGACAATGTCATCTCATCTAAAGACTGCACTAAGTTTCTTGGAATCCACATAGACTGTAATCTGAGGTGGAACGCACATATTGACGTAGTGTGCAAGAAACTCAATAGCTCTTACTACGCAATAAGTCGAGTCAAAGGTTCACTTCTTCTGCAGTTTCTACTGAACATCTACTATAGCTTGGTCTACAGTTACTTAACATATAATGTTTTACTATGGGAAAACTCCACAGATGTTGGGAGAGTTTTCATAATTCAGAAGAGAATAATTCGCATGATTGTTAATATTCCTCCGCGATCATCCTGTAGGCCCATCTTTCGTCAAGATGCCATATTAACATTGGCTTCTATTTTAATTTTTAGATGTTTAGTGTATGTGAAGGAAAATGAGTTCAATATTACTAAATTTTCTAGCTTTCATGACTATAATACCAGAAATAAATCCACTCTTTATGTACCTAAGCATAAAACTCAATAGTATGAAATGTCTCCCATGTATCAGAGTATTATAGTTTTCAACAATTTGCCTCAAAGTATTCAGTCACTTGATATTATAAGGTTTAAGAAAGTAGGTAGTTAAGGCCTTATTGTTAAGAAAATGTAATTACACTGTAAGCGACTATTTCTGTGATATTCTTGAAAGCTGAAGTGTAATTTTTGTGACATGTCCTATACATATGTACATATGTCTTAAAAGATTAATAAAATATTATTATTATTATTTTTTTTTTCTGAAAAAAATTACCGTCGTAGTAGTTGAGAAAAAAATTTGTAGCTCGCAAACTGTTCGAAAGTACAAAACCAAATTTTTGAAGTAGTTAGCTGACAGTCGGTGCTAACACCTGATATTCCATCGATTATCCTATTTTGTACCATATAAGCGCAGGCGATTTTCAAATGTCGCATTCAAAAATTGTCAAAAAATCAACTTTTCAAATAGCACCTACTATCTTTTTTGACACCATTCGAAATAATATTAAAAATGTGTTACTTAAGCTTTCCCTATGCCTAACTTTAATTCCTATCGAGTTATTCAATAAAAATCAAAAAATGTTCAGATATGTCTTGTTTTTTGAAGTACGCCATGGAAATAAAAGATAATTGCAAACGATAAGGTGACATTCTGTCGAAGTAAAAACGAGTTGTGCTTATTCATAAATAAAATTGATTTGAAAATTATCCAAAGGAAGTTGTGTTCGCAAATTATGCAGCAAACTGTGCGTAAGTTCAATTTAAAGTATCCAAACTTACCGAGTATGACACGGATAAAGTTCTAACGATTGAAAGATAATTTTATCTTACCGCTTTAATCCAAAAAACAAGAAATATCTGTCCATTTCTTGATTTTTATTGAATAACTCGATAGGAATTGAAGTAAGGTATAGGAAAAGCATAAAAACTAATTTTTAAATTCAATTTTTTTTTCGAATGGTGTCAAAAAAATACTAGGTACAGTTGACATTTTTGGAAGAAATTCCAACAGCAGTTTATAGAGGCTAAGAAGTTATAACAACATTTCAAAGTTCATCTTGATAGCATTCGTAGTTTAGAAGATATTAAAAAAATTACATTTTTTTTTCAAACCTCAACACCCTGTATTTCGGTGAGGAAGCATTAATTGCGGACCTACATTAATTGGAACTTTTTTTCTTAAAATGTCTTGAAGAATAATCCCTCGAAATTTTTGAGTTATTCTGGAACACCCTATATATATATATATATATATATATATATATATATATATATATATATATATATATATATATATATATATATAATATATATATATATATATATATATATATATATATATATATATATATATATATAATTATTTATTCGAATTTTTATTGCCTTGTATCTATTTTTAATCTCTTGTTAATCATTAGCAATAACAGGCTGGTTGAATCTTAAATAACTCGATTTTATTAAAGAGTTGACGTTTCACTTCGATATTCGTAATTGAAATTTCTTTGACATTTATTGATATATAAAAATTGAAAAAAATTGAAAAAATAAGGCTGCTTTGTCTTGCTAGTTATTTATTATATGCTATTCAGTCTAATATTAACATTCAAAAATGTTATCATTAGATGGTAAGGGAAACCAAAGAAACCTTTACCTACGTAATGTTTGAAAATAAAAATAATAGGGTATTATTTATCTAACAACAAAGAAATGAGTCATGGGAAAACATTAAAGATGTGGAGTAAAATTATCGGTATAGTACGTTTATATGGAAGCAGCCGTTGACACGTGTTTCGGACTCTTTGGTCCTCATCAGAACGGCGTAGCAAAGCATTGGATTGAAAATTTGAAGATGAAAATAGTACAACAAACAAAATCCTCTGATACGGAAGACAATCACCCTCATTGTGGTTTATTGTTTGAACTCTCCGGTATGGGAGATTTGGTCAAACTTTGCCACGGAGGCGATTAATGCTATCCGCGAGAACTAAGAACGAGTAAATAAACAATAACAAAGAAATTAGTCGCGGGAAAATATTAAATAGGTAGAGCAAAATTATCGGTATAGTTCGTTTATATGGAAGTAGCCGTTTTCAATGAAATTTTTTATTTATTTAGAATTTCAAATCTTTTAAAAAAAGTTACTTACAGTTTATAAAAACCTTGAAACTCTCAGCTTAAGTTTGGGGTCATTGCCATATTTTCAGCTTGCAATATTTAATTATTTATTCGAATTGTTGTTGCCTGTGATCTATTTTTAATCTCTTGGTAATCATTAGCAATAACAGGCTGGTTGAATCTTAAAAAACTCGATTTTATTAAAGAGTTGACGTTTCACTTCGATATTCGCCTCCGTGGCAAAGTTTGACCAAATCTCCCATACCGGAGAGTTCAAACAATAAACCACAATGAGGGTGATTGTCTTCCGTATCAGAGGATTTTGTTTGTTGTACTATTTTCATCTTCAAATTTTCAATCCAATGCTTTGCTACGCCGTTCTGATGAGGACCAAAGAGTCCGAAACACGTGTCAACGGCTGCTTCCATATAAACGTACTATACCGATAATTTTACTCCACATCTTTAATGTTTTCCCATGACTCATTTCTTTGTTGTTAGATAAATAATACCCTATTATTTTTATTTTCAAACATTACGTAGGTAAAGGTTTCTTTGGTTTCCCTTACCATCTAATGATAACATTTTTGAATGTTAATATTAGACTGAATAGCATATAATAAATAACTAGCAAGACAAAGCAGCCTTATTTTTTCAATTTTTTTCAATTTTTTCACATCAATAAATGTCAAAGAAATTTCAATTACGAATATCGAAGTGAAACGTCAACTCTTTAATAAAATCGAGTTTTTTAAGATTCAACCAGCCTGTTATTGCTAATGATTACCAAGAGATTATATATATATATATATATATATATATATATATATATATATATATATATATATATATATATATATATATATATATACCTATATATGTTTCCATCAATTCCTGATGATTTCAATTTGTTTTACGCAATATGTGCGTGGTGATACGACGAAACATTTTGTGACTGCTTTTAAAATCAAATCAACGGAACTTCTATATCTGAGTAGATCTTCAATTTGATTATATTAAAATCTAAAACGTGATACATGGCATGCTCTATGGGATATTGTGAATGAAATACGTAGTTAAATTTAGGAAACGCCACAAATTCTACATTTCAATTATATCCCTTTTATTTTCCAAATCAAACCGGGAAACTCAATTACACAATAAACTTTCTTTCAAAGTAGATCTAAACTTCATTATTCTGGCGAATTGTTATACCTTGTACTTTCCGCCTACTTGTTTTTGATAATATTCAACAAATTGAGTAGTTACGGAATAGGAAGTATAGAAGAAATAAAGTTGTAGATAATAAAATAATGAAATGTGAAAACGTTATATAATTATATGATAAAGTCATGAAAATAAAGCTGAAGAGATCGTTATATACATCAGAAAGAAGTTTATATCTGAATATTCTTGGATGTCATTTTCAGCATTGATCCTTATTATTTTTGAGAGTTCTCAGGTTTAGTAGACCCAATTTGTTTGTATTATAGATGGATTGAGTTTGAATATATATATATATATATATATATATATATATATATATATATATATATATATATATATATATATATATATATGTATATGTATATGTTAGCAATTATTCGTTCAGTAGTTCCTATGTTACTTCATTATATTTCAGAAAAAAAATTCTTCATCTTATTAAAAAAAAAACACATGTTTGATTACTCTAATTGTATCTATGACACAGTGTTTCACTACGCGGTGGCTTCATCAGATAGAACTAAATGAAAAAATCTGGGTATCAAAGTTTATATAAATTTTAGTAGGAAAAACGATGACCTGAAAAAAACTAAATAATTAAGTAAAGAAAAGACTTGCATTTTATGATCTATATCCGGCAGGGACGAATGATTTATGTCTATTTGCTTACTTAATACAGCATCAGAATTTTTATACCTATAAATTTCTCCAGGGCTACACAAAGGATCAATTTTATTACTGTATAATTTTTATGGAAATCTGTATTGAAATATTGATTTTTCAAATATTTGAAATAATTGGAAACAGTAACAGAGATTTCAATTATCCTACTCATTTATTGGATGAGAATCATTCATTAAATACAGATTTTCATACTTTACATAGAGGAAGAGAATACAAATCGAACTTTTGGGAAGACTTCTAAATTAACAGGCTTACTTATTGAATTAGCAAATAGATTCAAATCATTCCTCCAGCTGAATATTTTTAATATCTGATATAATGTGTACAAGCTTTCTGGAGTTGTACCAATTTTGTGATTTCACTAAATAGAAACCTTATCATCTATTACTATAGTGTGCCCTGCATTATTACCATTAATAACTCCGTTTTTTGCATCTGCGGAGATATAGTGGTTTTTAAACTGAAATCCACATTTTATGCGTGTAACTTACCAGAAGTAAACAGCCATTCTTCTAAGAACCTGTAAATGATGTCAAGAAAGGAATAAAATAAGAGATAATGTATATAAGTTAGGATATATGAGGAGTATATACCTAAGTGATATAAGTCGGGAAAGATTTGAGATTATGTTACCAGAGTCCATCAGAAAAAAAACAAAACCAAGAAAACTTGATTTGTATGATGTATTTAGTGGAGTGTTATACGTTCTGAAAAGCAGTTGTCAGTGGAGAATGCTACCAAAAGAATTTCCAAAATGGCACAAAAGATTTTGAACAGGCTCTAACAAGCAGGAGGTGATGTAAATGCGAAAGACCAAAAAGGATACACGCCAATAGATCTGGCATATATGGCAAATAGTGAGGAGATAATGAGAGAGTTAGTGGCGAAGCAGAAGGTTATGGAAGTTGATTGAGAAAAGGAAGGAAACGGTGGAAAAGGAGGTGTTGTCATTAGAGAGAAAACCGTTGGCAGAGCTGAGGGAAATATGGAAGGATTTATTTCAATCTGACGTACTACCATATTCCAAAAAATCTTTAATAAAGCGCGTAGCTTACCTTCCTTCGTAATCAATTGAAGCAAGGGAAGAAGATATGGAGTGGTAATGCTTTACCCGTAGGAACAGTACTTACAAAAGAATATAAAGGAAAAATTCATAAAGTAACAGTAAGAAGGAAAAAATCATTTACATATAAACATCAACTTTATACCTCACTATCTGCAATAGCAACTGAAATTGCAGGAACAAGATGGAATGGATTAGTTTTGTTGGGGTGAAGCAAAGCTAAAACAAATTGAATGTGTAGTATATACACGTAAATCGTGTGAAGATAAAGATAAACAAGAATTTAATAGTCTAGATGCACAGAGGATGTCTGGAAAACTGTAACGTGTTAATTCCCCGCTTAACCGCCGCTACTGAATTCTTCATCGAGGTACCGTGATTCGCGCTGTCAGATGATGCCTCACTTTTGTTTCATCTATGAATAATAGAATCGCGCAGTTTGGAATGACTTGCGTATGACGAGAATATCTAGATAGCGTCCTATTTGCACGTGCACATATAACATCTCTCTTTTCCCAAGCATCGGTTGAAGATACCACATCGTTAGATATTAAAATTATATTCATATCTATTTAACGAATATTTTATTAAAGTTTATTAAAATTTATTAAGTATCTGTTGCGTCTGATAGACGGTAAATTATGAGAAGAAATCTGATTATTTCGTATAGATGCATTATCTTGAAAATCTGAGTTGATTCCTTGTTTCATTTTTCCGCCATTTCATTTTTTTCATTCATCCATATTAAATCATTTATCTTTCAATATTGAAATAATCATCTTACATTTCTTAATTAAAAATATTTTTAATTTATTTAGATTTTTGTAGGCTAATGATGGCAAATTTCACGTGGTCATATCTTACGTTCAGTTTAATGTTGGAATATATACTGTCTTTCTTAGCATCTTTGCTTGAGATAAATCTAAATTTCAATTTGAATTGGCCATCGATACCCTACAGATATTCTTGGAAAATATTAAGTTTGAGATTGTATGTTGATTTGCCCCGAATTATTTTAGTCACCTTGGCTGGAGTTTAAAAGATCACCTTGGCTGGAGTTTAAAAATCACCTTGTCTGGGGCTAACATTCACCTTGGCTGTAGTTTAAAAACCACCTTATCTGGAGCTAACATTCACCTTGTCTGGAGCTAACATTCACATTGTCTGGAGCTAACATTCACCTTATCTGGAGCTAAAATTCACCTTGGCTGGAACATTTAACTAAAGCTACTATAAACCCACAGCTAGAGCTACCAAGAAACTAGGGACAAAGATAAGGCAAAAATCAAGAGTAAAATCCACCTAGGATAGAATCTAAAACGTTTAAATAAAAAAAACAGATAAGTCTCATTCTATGTAATGAGAAAATAGTAAATACCTTCATTTTATCTTGTTGTTATTACTGAAAACAAACAAGAACCCATATATGTTTAACCAATCTCCCAGCTAGCTCGGGCATAAATATATCTCAAAAGGGAGAGTGGTTACAAAAAATTATATAAAAAGCCGACAACAAGAGGAATGGGTTACAGAGGATGAACGATATGATGATGAAGGATATGCTGTAGGGAATTTAAAGAGGCCAGCACTACAGAAGTTATTTGGAGATATCAAAGCAGGCACAATAGATTGTGTGGTCATTTATAAAATAGATCGCTTATCAAGGTCATTACTTACCTTTGCAGAAATAGTGGATTTATTTGATAAACATAAAGTGACGTTTGTGTCAGTTACACAATCATTCAATACAGCTACTCTATTGGTAGATTAATGCTGAACATCATACTGAGCTTTGCGCAATATGAAAGGGAGTTAGCAGTGAAAAGAATGAGAGATAAAATAGTAGCATCACGTAAGAAAGGTTTTTGGACAGGAGGTCTGCAACAACTTGGCTTTGATGTAAAAGATAAAAAGCTGGTTGTGAACGAGAAAGAAGAAAAGTAAGTGAAGAATATATTTGAGAGTTTTGTAGAGACAAAGTCTGCGATTAAAACCCTTAGGGAATTAAATGAGGAAGGATATTGTACAAAGAAGTATAAAAAGAAATCTGGCCAAACTTTCGGAGGAGATTCATTTGAAAAGTATTATTTATATCGCGTTCTGACTAACCCAATCTACAATGGTCGTATAAAATATAAAGAAAATCTATATCCTGGGCAGCATGAAGCAATAATTGATGATGAACTATGACAAAAAGTGCAAGCAACTTTTAAAAATCCCGAGAGTAGGAAAATTCCAACAGCTACAAATCATTTATTAAAGGGGAAAATAAGTTGCGGCTGCGGAGCATCAATGAAGGCATGTTATACTCAGGGGAAAAGGAGAAATTATTGTTACTACTACTATTGTCTGTAGAAATCATCAGCAGGGAATAGAATGTACATTTAATCATTTCTTTTCGTTATTATAATTTATGAAAACGGAGCTACCAAGATTTTAGTACTCTATCTGATGAAGCCACCGCGTAGTGAAACGCCGCGTCATAGGTTCAATTATATTAATCTGTTTTTTTATGATATTATCATGAATTTTCAACAAGTAATGGCCTCATCCTTCCTAAATAATGTTTTCCTCTATTTCTAAAATTTTAGTGATTCAGTGAATATTTTCATGTTTCTTCATTGATGTACTATCACTGCCTTCTATAGATGGGAAGGTTTGACTTACGAGATGCTGTAAACAGTATTCTTTTTTGTATGCTTGTTTAGAGTTGAACGCTATTACAATGAAATTTCGATTAAAATTTCATTTTTGGGATTTTGTGAGAGACAGTGACGTTATTTACTCTTTCATTATTATTATTTCGAATGAAGAATTAATTTACTCCTTGAAAGATTTTGTTTCTAAATGATCTTCAATGAAATTTTTTATACTCTGTGTACATTATTGTACATATACATGAACTTCAACTGTTATGAAAAGAATTAAAATTTATTTCTCATGAAATAATTTCTACCTTTCGGCTTTTTGTTAAAATTAAGTTATTCATGAAATTGACTAACCTTATCGATCTGTTGAACATCTTCAGTTTAAAAAAAATATTTCATCTTCCTGCAACACTGTCGGAACGTGAATCATAGCAATGAAATCCTTTATTCATGAAATGAATGCAATCACCAAGCCCATTTAAAAGACGAATCTCAGCCAGGCTGCGAGCTTCTAATTGAAATTCTCTTCAAATGAGCCATCCCTGAATCAGAAGCGTGAAAAAATAATGGTCTAACTAATGCTCTAATTTCGGGGAAATTATCCATCTGTAAGATCTGGCATAGATTATCTCCCTCGTTGAGGAAATTTACCTTCGAAGATTTTTTTCACAATGAAAATTTCATAATAGACATTAATCTCAGTTGTCGCATCCATACAATCTTATTTGCTGCTATAAATATAGGGCTAGCCGTACATTGAAAACTACAACTAGAAAAAAATTCTTATACTAAACTGAAGTTGATGTATCTACTCATTTTTGCATTTTTAGTTTTTGCGGCCACTAATATCATTTTTTATTTTGAATGTTTCACGATTTTCGAGATATTAAAAATTTTCAAAATATCAATTACAGTTGGAACCATCGATGGATTTTCTAAAATTTTGCCATAATATACGAAATGCTTTAATCTAATTAAATCTGCGAGTTTAATCGCCCCTCCTCATTCAGGCTGTTCAAAAAAATAACTAGAGCTTGTAATTCAAAAATTGTAAGAAACTGTCGTTTTTTAAATGGAACACAAAAAAATATTTTCCACAAAAAATAAACAAATGGAGACTACTTAAAATATTGATCATTCAAGGAAAGCAATATTAATTAGGATTTTTGTCACACAAACAATAAGCTCATTAGGGCTATGTTCAATGTAACTGATTTTCTGATAACACTACTAATATGAAAGGGAATAATTGATAACTATATTATCTCCACTAAAGCATTAAATATATCTTTAGGACTGTTGAAGAGTACCCCTAACTATATTGTATTAGCTGAATCAGCAGAAACTTCCTTAGACATTCGTCGAGAGATATTTACATTTAAGTTTCTAATAGAAAGAATATCTATATAAAGCAATTTAATATAGAAACTTCATGAATTGTTTCTATCGACACTAACGGATAAATATTGGATAGTTAAAAAAAATAATACTTGTTTCTCATTAACATTTGACTACGCATTTTGAAGATATTTCCATAGAAGAAAAATATCCCCTTTATTCTCTGGATTACTGGAATATAGTAAACTCATTTGGAGTAGTTATTCCCATAACTACTGAAACTCTGTTCGAGGTTGAATTGGATGAAATTATCAATGAAAAATTTTATCATTGGCATAAAATTTTTACTAATGCCTCCAAAAACTCATCTTCTTCAACTGAAATATCTACCCTGAGTGAATTTGACTCAGTTTTTTATGGAGAATTATCAGAAATATTATCTGCATTAACTTACAATCTTCATAATCAACATATAGTCACCTAAAATGAATTTATAATAATCTCAGATAGTCAAAGCGCCCTCATATCAACAAAAAAAATCAAAACTTATTCAAAATTTCCTATAAGTAATGCATATAAATATTTTGAAAATAATTGAATCAATGAAGAATCAGATAAAACAGATTCGCTTCTTGTGAGCTATAGCTCATGTAGAGATAAATGCAAAAAAAATAGTTGACCAATTGGTATAAGAAACAGCCAAAAATAAAACAATTCACATAAATAAATGTGTTCTTTCTAATTTATTCCTTCTATTATATCTAAATGAATTCAAAGATTCTAAAAGTCATTCAAGAGCAGACTATATAGTAATATCAGGCAGTTTCTTTACACAAAGTTTGATTTAAAAACGTTTCTAGTTCCAGAGATTCCATTCAAATCATTTGCCGATTGAGAAGTGAACATTTGAGTTGTAAATATCCACATTGGCTCAGCGTCAGATCAGATCCTCACTGTCAGTGTGGAGAAATGGGTAATATAGAACTGTAACTGTAACTTTAGACATCACTGTCATGATTTATTACGGAAGCTATCAGGAATTATAGAATTCAAGCGACCGTATAATTTGGCTTTTCTATTATCCTTGAACAAATTGGAAGTATACAATATACATTATTATCATATCAAATCATTAGATTTATAAATCTAATAATTCTAAATTTTCTCCTTTGTTATAATATTCCCTATGTGTTCCATCGATCTCATTATCCGTAGCTCAGGCCTTGCGTGAGTATGAAGGAAAAAAAACGGCCAAGTGCCAGCCGGACTAGCGCACGAAGGATTCCGTACCATTGACTATGCCCCCCTTCAATATTTATTTTATTTTAATTTTATTATTTATTATTAAAGAAAAAATACAACAGAGTATTTTGTGAATATTTCAAGTGCCTACCTGTTGCCATTATTGATTTCGAGCAAAAAAGGGCCAAAATATCGCGTTAGTTGTATGGGAGCCCCCTTAAATATTTATTTTATTTTGTTTTTAGTATTTACTGTTATAGCGGCAACAGAAATACATAATTTGTGAAAATTTCAACAGACAGACGGACGGAATGAAAATAAATTATTTCCACAGTTATATACATTGTATAAAGATTGACATATTTTAGTTAAAATGTGAATAATATATAATAATGTTGGGTAATGATTCAGTTTAAAGCTATTATATTTGAAATAAAAAATTTTAACAAACTATCGGTATATATATATATATATATATATATATATATATATATATATATATATATATATATATATGAAAAACTTGGTTCTCGGGATGAACCGCGTAAGTTGACCTTAAACAGATAAACTGGATCACATATAAGAATTGTAGAAATGAAGTTGTTAATCTTCTCAAAGTAAAGAAAAAAGAATATTTTGAAACAAAAATTGATAATTGTTCACAGAACCCAAAAAAAATGTGGGAAACACTAAAAACTCTAATAAAACCAAAAAATCCCTCTATCCCAAATCAAATAATTTTTCAAACCGGACAGCGAACAACAAAAGCTGTAACAGACCATGATAAAGCTGAAATGTTCAATTCATTTTTCATTGAAAGTATTGTTTCAATTAGGGATGGAATTGCACCTTCTCTCCCGTGGTCTAATATCAATTTACCCAGAATTCAATGCAAATTCTCATCATTTAGATCACTGACTCTAAAAGAAACTGAAAATCATAAATAAGTAACTTGGACAATAAATGCAATTCTGATATTATCAACAACAAAATTTTAAAAAATGCGTTTGATGTTATTGGGTCCTTGTTATTTTGAACTTTGTTAATACCTTCTCTGGAAACCGGAGTTTTCGCCTCAACAACTCAAGAATAGCACAGTTGTCCCCAGTGCCTAAAAATTAAAAATACTAATGAAGCTATTAATTTTCGACCAATCAATACACTGCCATGCTTGGAACAAAGTACTTGAACTAACCGCATACAGCCAACTTTTAGACTATATATAATGTCAATAAACTCCTAATGGAAATTCACAATCTGGTTTCCGATCTTAGTCTATTCATGTGAAACTGCCCTACAAGTAACTTTGTCAAAATGGAAAAAAGATATTGATTCAAACAAATATGTGGTGGGCAGTTGTTTTTCTGGACTTCAAGAGAGCTTTTGAAACGATAGATATTTCTATTCTACTTTGAAACTTCAATATTATGGATTAACCGACAAACCCTACAGCTGGTTCAAAAAGCTATTGGAAAATAGATCACAATGTACTAAAATAAATAATACTTTTTCATCAACCAATAAAGACATCGATACTGGTGTTCCGCAAGGGAGTGTATTGGGACCACTGTTGTTCATTTTATACTTGAAGATGATATCAATTATATTCAGGAAGTGAGTTCATCAACCTTTTTGCGGGATGATACTTTACTAACAGCAAGTGATGTTGATCTACCAAATGCTATTCAAAGAATGAATCGTACTCTTGGCAAAATATTCAGAAATTTCTCACAATTAATAACTAAAACTCAACATAAGAAAACAAAAACTCAATGATTATAACCACTCAATATAGAAACAATTTGTTGAATAAAAAAAACTTGATAAACATAGAAATCATATGGTGAAACAATTGAATTGGTCGAAGAGTTTAAATATCTTGGATTTATGATAGACAACTCACTGAACCTAAAAAAAACACTTCCAATATGTAAACAAAAAAAATTACAAAAAAAATATTTTTTTTCACACGCATCAGCAGATATCTGTCGTTTCAAACCTCTCTAACGGTTTATGATACGATAATCAAACCTCATTTTGATTACTGCCCTTCCTTATTATTTTTTCTCATTCAAACTGTATCTCATCATTACAGAAACTGCAAAATAGGGGAATGAGAATACTGTTGAAATGTAACAGGTTACACTCCCATAATAAGTATGCTGCAGGTTCTTGATTGGCTATCAGTTAAGGACAGATTTTTTTACTTATTCTATGATTTTTAATTTTCAAATTAATTGCAGGAAACTTCTACACTACGTTCGACAACAATTCATCATTTATCAAAATGAAATTCATGATTACTCCATACAAGGGGAAACATGAAGATTTTTTCATGTGGACAAGAACAAAACTACACGAAGAATCAATGGAATTCACGTATTCCACCGAGGACTTTATTGAAATACAACAAGAGCTTCCCAAAGGACATTATATAGTTGCAGTTTACTATTATAGCATTGTCAAAAAAAATTACTTTAGATTACCTAAATCAAAATATATCTAAATCAGTTTGGGGTTTATTTACCGCGTCTGCACCGTTTCACTTGTTTTGGACTTATAAAATATGTAAAATAGTATAATTTTCATTTGTTTTCGTTTGTTTTGTTTTTCGTTGACATTTTGTGTTCTTTCTCAGCAGATTTTCTACTAAAATGTTATTATTGTTAAGATGTAACATTTGTTTATATATTGTATATTAGGATACCTATATTAATTAATAAACTTACTTTACTTTGACTCTGGAGAGTAGGCAGGTTGAGACTTCAGAGTTGACAGGAAGCAGTACGGTTGGTGGAGTAGGCAGGTTGAGACCACGCAATCGTATTATTTCCGATTCCTCCTAATTCGATTCGTGGAGTAGGCAGATTGAGGCCACGTATCTGAATCATTTTCCCTTCTAATACTCCTGAAGATGGCTTCGCAAAAGGAGCCGAAACGTCGAGATTTTTCAAATCTTTCACGCGGTTCATCCCGAGACCAAGTTTTTCAAATACTACCGACCGCGGAAATCTTTCTGAACATATATATATATATATATATATATATTTATATATATATATATATATATTATATATATATATATATACATATATATATGTATATATATATACATATATATATATATATTATATATATATATACATATATAATATAATAATATATAATATATATATATATATATACATATATATATATATATATATATCAATATATATATATATATATATATATACATAATATTATATAATACTATATATATATATATATATATATATATATATATAATATATATATATATATACATATATATATAATATATAATATATATATATATATATATAATATATATATATATATATATAAATATATATAGTACGCTATATCACATAATATACTATATACTATATTATTTTATGACTTATATATATATATATAAATATATTAATATATATATATATATATATATATGTACAGGGTGTTCCAAAATTGAACGTACAAACGAGATAGGATTTTCCTTAAGTAAGTTTAAGAAAAAAAAGTCCCATTAACATGGGGTCGCAAACGTTTCGTTTTCGAGATACAGAGTGTTGAAGTTTTAATTTTTTCAAGTTTTTTTCTCATAGTATCTACACTTTACAAGATATTCAACTGAAATTTGGCATAGACATTACATTTGAGAGTTCTCACCACGTGACATGGCAATTTCGATAGCAGATCTTCAGGGTGATATTTTTTCTGGAACACTGTCACCTGTTTTCCTCAAGAACTTTTTTTTGGTGTGCAACTGTTAATTTGAAAAAAATGTAAAAAGAAGATTTGTTATTATACTAAACTTTTCGTTTTCTTGTAGTTTTGTCGTACCTGCTACTGATTTCGAGAAAAGAAATTTTGAACGATTCTCCCGAAATCCTCGGAAAAATCCAAATTATGATAAGGAGGCCAGTTTTTGAGCTGTGGTGAATGAATTCATTATTAGTTTTTATGGAAATTTTCCTGATCTGTTGCGATGATTCATGAAGATTTGATAAACTCGTATAATCATTACAAAAAATGTATTACTACAAGAAACGTAAAACTCAAAAAAAAATCATAACAAGAAAACTAAGCAAAGGACTGAACTACAGAAAATGTTGAAAATGTCCTCCCCCAACTCTTATACAAGCTTTTGTTCTTCGTCTCATAGACGATCGAACTCTTTCAAACACTCCCGGAGTATTCCTAACTGTATCAAACGCGCCTATTATACGATTTCTTAGTTCTTCTACGGTGTTCACTGGCTTCGAGTATACTAGAGATTTCAGGTAGCCCCATAAAAAGAAATCAAAACTATTTAAATCTGGGGATCTGGCGGGACATGACTGAGGTCCCCTCCGTCCAATCCACCTGTTTTCATAATTGTCGTCCAAATACTCCCTTGCCAAAACTGAAAAATGAGCAGGAGCACTGTCATGCATGAGCCACATTTCTCGTCGTAGCATAAGAGGTATATCTTCCAATAACAAGGACAAATCGTCTTCTAAAAAATGTCTGTATGATTGACCTGTTAGTAGACCTGGCAAGAAGAAAGGACCAATCAAATGATCGCCAATATTACCACCCCACACATTTAGTGAAAATTGCTTTTGAAAATGGGTTTCTACATATCCATGCAGATTCTCCTCAGCCCATATGTGTTCATTATGAAAATTTATAATTGAAGTCCTTGAGAAACAGGCTTCATCAGTGAATAGAATTTGGCAATCAAAATGAGGATTGTTCAATGTTCTATTGAGGTACCATTGACAAAAATTAATCCTCGGATGAAAATCTCGAGGCAGAAGAGCTTGCCCCCTCTGGATGTGATAAGGATATAGCAGAGAATCCCACAAGATCCGCCAAACAGCTTGATGACTTGCTTTCAAAAGTACACTAATTTTTATTGTACTGGTTCTTGGATGTTGTTCTATTTCGTTCATAACTGCCTCTTCGAGTTGTGGTGTTCTCACACTGCGTGGTCTACCGGCATTAATATTTTTCGTGGAAAAAGATCCAGCTTCTGAAAGACGCCTATGAATATCAGAGAACATTCGATGATCTGGTATCCCTTTATTGGTGGGATAGCGTTCCATGTAAAGACGCTTAGCTTCTCTTGAATTTTCATTTGCAATACCATTATATATATATATATATATATATATATATATATATATATATATATATATATATATATATATATATATATATATATATATATATATATATATATATATATATATATATATATATATATATATATATATATATATATATATATATATATATATATATATATATATATATATATATATAGATATATATATATATATATATATATATATATATATATATATATATATATATATATATATATATATATATATATATATATATATATATATATATATATATATATATATTTAAACATTAGATAATGATAACAATATACATATTTATTTAAAGAAATAATGCATGACCCACGTTTCGGTGGAACTTCACCTTCTTCAGAATGCCATTAGCATCTGAAGAAGGTGGAGTTCCACCGAAACGTGCGTCATGCTTCATTTCTCTAAATGAATGTGTGAATTGTTATTATTAACTATTGTTTCAGTATGTCTTTCAATTTACACCATGTATCGGCCCAATCAATTGAAAAAAAAATAAAAAAATATGTATATATATATATATATATATAAATATTATATATATATATATATATATATATATATATATATATAAAAATATATTATATATATATTATATATATATATATATATATATATATATATATATATATATATATATATATATATATATATTTATATATTATATATATATATATATATATATATATTATATATATATATATATATATATATATATATATATATATATATATATATGTATACAGGGTGTTCGGCACATGAATCATCATTTTGGGATATTGTTGGGGATTTGCTACCTTTTCACTTCTGGACCCTGGGTCCTAAGTCTCAAGGTTAAAAAGATTTAATTTTTTCAATTTTTTTCTCTGAAATTACCCAAAATCCCAGCTTCAAACCCTCGTTAGTTTGTATCAATGCCTGATGCCTGTGCAAGTACAGTTTTTTTAAATGAATATTTTTTAATGTATGCTTGTTCGAATAATCAATAGTTTTCGTCAAAACTTACAGTATCAAAAGCACAAGGATTTTTTTCCACAAAATAAGTGCTTTTGTGAAAATGAATCAACTTCAAAATTCAATGTTGAAAAAAGTAACAATTGAGAACTTTACTTTTTTTTTTAAACTTCTCTACCTAACGATCTTTGTAACAATATGGTACACATTGATAAAAAAACAATTCTGCTTCATGTTGCGGATATTCTTTCAGAAAGACCGAAATCGTTCGGACCTTGTGAAGAAAACATTTTATTTTTATGATCGTTTCTTTGGGCGAAAGTTAAACTACCTATTAACAATAATTCAATATATAACTCTTCTCTAGTTGAAAATTTTGTTGGAACTGTTGTCCCTTGTTCCTAATGTACTCCCGACACCTGTTTCTTACTTCAAACGTTGCAGTAACTACATTTGTTGAAGCAGAAATTTTTTCTTTTTTTGTTCGAATAAAAGATGATTTTATGATCGTTCATTTGAACCAAATTCAAACTACTAATAATAATTTCAAATCTAACTGCTCTCTTGTTACATATTTTGTTCGAACAGAATGTGTAACAAGAGAGCAGGTTGGTGTTAAATTATTGTAAGTAGTTTAACTTTTGTTCAAATAAACGATCATAATATCACATTTTGTTCGAACTTCAAGAAATAACTAGCTAACGTAACGGTAAGAAAACAGTTCGAACAAAATTTGTAACTAGAGAACAGTTAGATATTAAATTATTTTTATTAGTTTAACTTTTGTTCAAATAAACGATCATAAAGATAAAATTGTTTTCCCCACTAAGTCCGAACGATTTCCGTCTTTCTGAAAGAATATCCGCAATTTGAAGCAAAAATGCTTTTTTTATCAATGTGTAGCATGCCGTTAGAATGGCAATTAAGTGGAAAAAATTTGAAAATAGAGAGAAGCTCTCAATTGTTATTACTTTTTTCAACATTGAAATCTGAAGTTGATTTGTTTTCACGAAATCAATAATTTTGTACGATGAAAATCCTCGTACGTGTCTTTGGTAATGTCTGTTGTGATGAAAACTATTAACTTTTTAGACAAACATACATTCATACATTACAGAATATTCATTTGAGAGAATGGTGCTTTTAGAGGTATTATTAAAAAACTTAGAAGGGTGTAAAGGCGGGATTTTGGGTAATTTGAGAAACAAAATTAAAAAATTATATCTGCTTAACCGTGAGTCTAAAGACCCAAGGTCTAAAAGTATAAAGTTAGCAAATGACCCCAACAATATCCCAAAAAAATTTATGGATCAAGTGCCGAACACCCTGAATATATTCAAATATTTGTTTCCTTTGTATCTATCATTGTACGGATAGTAGATTATTTGTGAAAATTAAAATCAAAGCGTAATCTATAATAAATAACCAATTCTTCAATACAAGTATTTCTCTACTTGAAAGAAAACTAATATTATATAGTTTCGAATGCACATATTGAATATATCTGAAACTCTGAAACTAAACATGCCGACCGCATTGAAAGGATCGCCTTTGTTACGCTTACCTTACATTTTATCATTTTTAGGCTTAGATTCCATTCGCCTAGTTTCTGTAGTGTAACGTGCGATATGGAACTTAGAAATCAATAACTTTGAAATGTTGAACAACATGTATCTCAATCCGTACTATGTTGAGAGCATCTCAAAGATGAGGGATTATCTATAAAATTCCGCAGGTTTGGCGGAGCGATACTTGCCATAAGATATGACTTCTTTATCTAATGAGGAATTTCCAGTTACATTAATCGGTGAACGATGCACCTCGGAAGTAACATGCCGATTATATATGCACCTCGAAAAATCCAATGGTGTTTTCCAGTGGGGATCTTTGAATAAAACACACAAAAAACTGGGTCATCAACAGTCTTCAAACGGCGGCAGTGAGAGTGAAGAGTTGTCGGTTCTTCAAGTAAAGTTTGTGGACGGAGAGTGTGAATGTTCTCAGTGTTCCGGACCTAGACATTGCAATATGAAGGTGAGCATTTCTCCTCTTGCGATATCTCTTTCGCATACGGAAAGTATGGACCAGTTCAGCTACTTTCTTCGTTGTTTCGGTATATTTTCCGGTAACTTTTATATATCTTGATGTTGGTACTCAAATTAATTGTTCGTTGTTCTTGTATAAATGACCTTATGTACTTTCTTAAAAGGTTAAAACATAAAGTGTGAAAGTATGACCACTGAAACTTTTCAGTTGCAGTTAAACAATAGTCTATAATGATAATATCCTGTCCTTTCATTGCTTCATCAGTGAAGATGAAGCACCGTGGGACAATTTACGCTTTTACAGCGTTTTCATTTTCAATAAAATATCATTTCTGTAACCATTATAGCTTAAAATTAGCAGTGAACAGATTCAATTAAATCAAGCTAAATTGGAAATGTTAATTACCTCATTAAAAACATTTCGTATGTAGTTTTTGCAAGAATTTTAATTGGTCAAATAATATTGAATAAAAATATTATTCAAAAATAAACAGACAGCAGATGAAAAATAAAATTTGTGATATATATGTATATATATATATATATATATATATATATATATATATATATATATATATATATATATATATATATGTTACAGTCAATTTGTGAAAAGACGCCGTATATATACCGCGCAGACCGTTTATATGAAATATATTTCTTTCATAAATCGACTAGTCATTATATAAACAGCGTCGGCCGTATTATATTGCGTACTTAATTTTAGGCAATTTGTGAAACAATTCAATATTTACATTTACAAACAGGACCGTAAAAGAATTTTGAACTATACCCAAATATTATCAAATTATGGCAAATAAAATAATTATTTCGATGTTCATTAGAAACTCTATTTATCAAAAAACATTAAAACCTTTAAAAAAACAAAAAACATCAAAACATTTAAAAAACATTAAAAATTATTAGTTATGGCAAGGCTAATGTGGCATTTTGAAGTGCATAAAACTTCATTTTTTTACATAAGCATTTATTCGATGCACATTTGTTGCTTTTACGATGGCATCTTCGAAAACCTTGCCCATGCCCAATTGACTCCAATTTTGCCGCAGTTCGAAAGGTCAGTATGTTGTCGGAGCAAGTATTTAATTCCATAAGATTAATTGGGCAGGTACTAAATTCTGCCCTGGAATATAATTTTGAAAGAATGCCGTTTTTCGTGGCTAATCTGAAAAAGCCCTCTTTGGTTACTTCTTTGACTATTCCTAAGATAGATCTAGGATCCCCTCGCCCTCTATCCACCTCTGGAACCGGGATTCTTACTGTATCACCTATGTCCACATGTGGATGTGAAGAATCACTTAGAAAATTTCACTTCTTCTATTAATTTATTGTACTTTTCAAGAATTTCTTTATAAAATCTGAAAAACCATTATCATTGTTATATTTTAATATTTAAATATAATAAATGCTGCCCTGTATAGCTCAGTTTTGAATTTTAATTTAGAGGTTATGTTTGAAAGAATACCTAAATAATACGAATTTTCATATGAATGTGTTAAATAAATCACTTATGTATTGATTAATAATGTACTTTTACCTTTTAATTTTGTCTTTTTCCATTGTTAGTAAACGTTTAATGATAATAACTACAACTATAAAATCACCTGGCGGTTGAAAACAATAAACAAAATAAACTGACTAACTCTTTACGCGCATTTTATATAATGTCTAGTCAGTTTATAATTTTTGCTTTATTTCATATATAGCGGAGCACTTCAGGCAATATATATACCGGCTAGACAGTTTATATAATGCCTAATTTCATATATTGACTGTAACATATATATATATATATATATATATATATATATATATATATATATATTATATATATATATATATATATATACATATATATATATATATATATATATATATATATATATATATATATATATATATATATATATATATATGTATATATATATATATTTGAAATATTCTTTTTGTGTTCTATTTTTATGTACTTGTCTTTTCGTAGCAATAACAAATACCCAGTTATTGCTAAGAAAATACAAGTAAAAATATATAAATATATATTTATATTTATATATAAGTATATAGGTATATA
>JARQZK010001557.1:52500-127500 GCA_030704885.1 Cynegetis impunctata | reverse complement strand
ATATTTGCTAAGCAAGAGTAAAGTTGCCACATCAATTCGATGTAATGCAACATTCACACACCGCCAGAAACAAACGCTCCGATTTTATCCCCTAAACAGGCAGCAAATGAATATAAAACAGAATTCTTCGTGTTATCGAAGTTAATGTTTCTAACATTTACCGTCCAAGGTATATGGAAGTATTTCGATGTTTCATGAACTCGTATAACCTAACCAGCTCCGCTAGGAGGTTTGTTTGATTAGTTTCAAATAAATGTCCTAGTTTACTTAACTTTATTGCCACGAACATATATCGATAACACGAAGAATTCTGTGTTATATATATATATATATATATATATATATATATATATATATATATATATATATATATATATATATATATATATTTATTACATTTATCTGACAATTCTATAGAACTTTCGAAGTTCTGGAAATTAGCTCGGAACTAAAACTAAATATGTTCAATTGTACCTCGAAGGGCCCCAAAGTAACATCACGAAGCTGGGAAAATAGAATTACCAATCCAATTTCATTTTAACTTTGCCTTCGCTTCAAAACACGCAACATGATATAAACTTGTATGCATTGTACGAACTAATTACGAAGTTTTAGGAAAACTGAATATAAATCATATCATTTTCAACCTCATCAAAGCAATCTATTTGAAGTAGAAATATATATGCAGTTTTCTAGTTTGTTTCGATTATAATTTAATTTCTTTGGCAAAATTAACGCTAACGTGTATAACTCAGATGAGAATCTCAAGATATATTCATAAATGTATTTAAGTTCAATGCTCTAATGTACGTTCGGTAAACTTTCGCTAGTAATTTAATTATAATTTCAAATCATGATAAACAGAAGATTGGTATAGGTACATCCAGACTTCTGTAACAGCAAATCTTAGACTAATAATAATGTAGTTTTGCTTCGACAGTTTTCTTGATTCACACGTTCATAATCGAAATTTTCTTTCTGAATTTCAGCACTAATGGTGAAAATATCAGTTTGATTTTATTTCTTGCCCAAAATTCTGCCTTCCTATATTCGAGCACGGATAATTTTTCTTGAAAACATTTTCTCTTTAAGAATGTTTTCATGAAATATTAATATAGAGAAATTGAATATCATATTCATGAAATTCATGAGTGTTCCACGAACTCTCGCTAATAAATTTATTATAATTTCGATTCCTCTGATATAGCAGCGTTAGATGAAAGAAAACATTTCTTCACATATTTGGTAATTGTTTTCTAGATCACACACTTAACTGCACACTGATGGAATATTAGGCCTGTTTCAGTTTTTCAATATATATATATATATATATATATATATATATATATATATATATATATATATATATATATATATATATATATATATATATATATATATATATATATATATATATATATATATATATATATATATATATATATATATATATATAGAAAGCAGAATTTTTCGTGTTATCGAAACACGTTCGTGGCAATAAAATCAAGTAAACTAGGACATTTATTTGAAACCAATCAAACAAACCTCCTAGCGGAGCTGGTTATACGAGTTCACAAAACATCGAAATGCCTCCATATACCTTGGACGGTGTATGTTAGAAACATTAAGTTGTTTATCACAATCAATGAAAATGATAGACAGTCTGTTTCGCCCTTAATTGGGGCTCATCAGTATCATCCAGCCATCGAAAGTGATAACCAACCAAATATTTCTAACGGTCTTATATTTTTCTTCAAGTGACTATATGGCATATGAATATGACACAGCGCCACCAGTCGGAAACAAATGAACCACATCTTACAGATAGATGAAATGCCGAAATGTTTTCATCTATCTGTAAGATGTGGTTCATTTGTTTCCGACAGGTGGCGCTGTGTCATATGCATATGCCATATAGTCACTTGAAGGAAAATATAAGGCCGTTAGAAATATTTGGTTGGTTATCACTTTCGATGGATGGATGATACTGATCAGCCCCAAATAAGGGTGAAACAGACTGTCTATCATTTCCATTGATTGTGATAAACAACTTAAGGTTTCTAACATACACCGTTCAAGGTATATGGAGGCATTTCGATGTTTCGTGAACTCGTATAACCAGCTCCGCTAGGAGGTTTGTTTGATTAGTTTCAAATGAATGTCCTAGTTTACTTGATTTTATTGCCACGAACGTGTTTCGATAACACGAAGAATTCTGCTTTCTATTCATTTGCTGTATAAAGGATAAAATCGGAGCGCTGTTACTGGCGGTGTGTAAATGTTGCATTACATCGATTTGATGTGGCAACTTTACTCTTACTTAGCAAATATAGTAACCACCCTCGAGTGTCAGGACGTACGAGTTCACGTTGCCGAAATGTTTTCATCTATCTGTAAGATGTGCTTCACTTGTTTCCGACTGGTGGCGCTGTGTCATATTCATATGCCATATAGTCACATGAAGGAAAATATGAGGACGTTAGAAATATTTGGTTGGTTATCACTTTCGATGGATGCATGATACTGATGAGCCCCAAATAAGGGCGAAACAGACTGTCTATCATTTCCATTGATTGTGATAAACAACTTAATGTTTCTAACATACACCGTCCAAGGTATATGGATGCATTTCGATGTTTCGTGAACTCGTATAACCAGCTCCGCTAGGAGGTTTGTTTGATTAGTTTCAAATAAATGTCCTAGTTTACTTGATTATATATATATATATATATATATATTATAATATATATATATATTATATATATATATATATATATATATATATATATATATAGGGTGTTTTTCAAATGAATTTGATTAATTGAGGAGGGAATTTTGTGGCCGTTTTAAGATGAAATACATAAACGTATGTCTTAAACGTCCTAGTTTTTGAGATGCAGGGTGGTAAAGTTTCAGAAAATAAATCATTTTTTATTTATAACTTTAAAATCACACAAAATATTTCAATCAAATTTGGTATTCAAAACTACTCATCAATGTGCATTTTTTGATGCATTACAGGTTTCAAATTTTCCACCAGTGGCGTTCATGCAGAATTTGCCTTGCATACTTCAACAAACATTTATGGTACGCCACTGATTTTTCTCAAAACTGAAATTATTGTTGAAATGTATATTATGTTTTGAACAAATTTTATATTTTAAGTTTCCTTCGAGCGACGCATGGTTTTCCCTTAAAAAAATTCAAACTGATTCTCTGCATAATCATAACATTATCACATTGCTGGCAATAGATATTTGTTAAAGAAACATTGACGCATTGAAAAAAACAAATTAATTTAATTTTTTTTGTATTGTTTTCTTAAATTTTTTAAAATATTTTGTGTAGTTTTAATGTTGTAAATAAAGAATGATTTAGTTTCTGAAACTTGACCACCCTCAAAAACTAGGACGTTTAGGACATACGTTCACATAAAGTTTTCGTCTTAAAATGTGCCAAAAATTAACCACCTAAATTATATACATTGAATTAAAAAATACCCTATATATGAAGTTTTGAAAAAGTTCCAAAACTGGGTCGATTTTTGATTTGAAGGGGATGCCGATTTATATTATTACTTGTTTTGTAGTTTTAGGTACCAAATTTGTAATTTTATATGACACTGAAGCGCATATAATTCTTTGTATGGAAGCTCTTTCAACCCCGACTACTAATTCGTAAAATAATAATTAAAATCTAACTATTCGTTTTCAGGAAAAAAAAAACCGGCCAAGTGCTAGTCTGACTCGCGCACCGAAGGTTCCGTAGAAAAAAAACTTTTATTATATGGTAACTAAAAATTTACGGTTTTCCCAATTTTTCTTTTATCTGTGCTATAAGACGTTACTTCGTACCAAATTTCAAGTTTCAGAGTTCACGGGAAATACCCTGTAGGTTTTGATTCCCTTGCGAGTGTCGGAAATTTGCGGCATAAACGGCTGTATCTTTCGATGGCTTAGAATTGTTGGCTTAGAAGTTTGATTTTGTCACAGCTCCAAAGGAAAGTAGAAGTGAGTATTTGATAAAAATTTCAGCTCGATACAACGCGTTTCTGAGAAAAAGGGTCTTGGCATACAGACAGACAGACGGACGGACGGACGGAAAACATAGTGATCCTATAAGGGTTCCGTTTTTTCCTTTCGAGGTATGGAACCCAAAAAAAAAGAACGAATATTTCGAATTTTGTATTATTAAATTCAAAATATTTTACCTATTGAAATCGAAAACGAATCATAATGAATACCTACTAAGCCCACCTATTTGTTCCTGGCAAATGTAGAATGTTCGTTAAAGTTACAAATATCACTGAACTTATCTTAAACTTTTCGAACATTTTTGAAAATTTACTAGGTCATAATAGAATTGAAAATTTTTGTTAGATAATTCTGGTTTTCACTGAATTCTTTGTATTCGAACGATTTATATATATATATATATATATATATATATATATATATATATTATATATATATTATATATATGTATATTATATATATATATATATATATATATATATATATATATATATATATATATATATATATATATATTTATATATGTATAATATATATATATATATATATATATATATATATAATATATATATATATATAGGTATATATATATATATATATATATATATATATATATATATATATATATATATATATATATATATTATATATGGTATATATATATATATATATATATATATATATATATATTTATATATGTATAAATATATATATATATATATATATATATAATATATATATATAGGTATATATATATATATATATATATATATATATATATATATATATATATATATATATATATACGATAAGGTTATCACTAGGGGAGTGCCACTGAGGAGTATACTTGGACACCTCCTGTTCGTGTTTTTCATTATTTAACAATTGTCTCATTCATTCTAAGAATATTAATCCTGCATTGTCTTCTGCAATATATATAATAAGAGAAGTAACAAACTGGTTACAACGAACTAATGATGAATTGTTCAGAAACAGAGAGTATTTGTTTTTGTTCTCATAGATCGAAAAGGCACCACACAAATTATGTTGGTGATCCTAAAAACCACACACCGGTGAAGGATGATGTGAAATTGCTAATCACTCAAGATAGACATCTGGATGGGCTATACATATATTCACAGTTGTTTCCATATTTTGTTCCAACACATCTCCTGTTCATGAGAAAGGTACGAAGTACATGGTAATTACACTCTTCAATGCTTTGATCAGACGTCTAAAAGCTATTTCGGGTCATAAATGTTTTGAGGGAGAGGTTCAAACACTAATAATGCACTATGAACCCCGTACACGGTTGAGGAGTTTATGGTTTATTGCCTCAGCTGAATGTTGTTTGTATTTATGACTTATTTCATTTTTAGTAGTATTTTCCTATGAAATACATAGGTACTATCGCAGTATATCGAAGGATATCAGTCAGGTACGAGAGTAGATTTTATCCGTTTCAGACCTCTTAGACCACGATTTTCATCATATATATATATATATATATATATATATATATATATATATATATATATATATATATATATATATATATATATATATATATATATATATATATATATATATATATATAATCTTTTGATGATTATTAGCAATAACAGGCTGGTTGAATCTTAAAAAACTCGATTTAATTAAATAAATCACAGGCAACAACAATTCGAATAAATAATTATATATATATATATATATATATATATATATATATATATATATATATATATATATACCGGGTGTAAACGAGTGATGGGCCACTTCTATAACTTTTTAATGGATTCTTCGATTTTATTGAAAATTAGATCATACATAATTTTGAGTTTTTTCACATACAAAATCAATATGGCTGACTTCCGGTTCCACAGAAAACGATATAAAAATTAAAAATTCAAATGGAACACCTTGCATATTTTTACATATTTTAAGTCTGAGGCTTCAAATACATACATTCCATCTGTCAAATTTTTTTTTCATATTTCGTAAACAGGGTCGGTCTCAGGAGCAAAGGGAACTAATAAGAATAAGATTTTTAATAATTACTTCGTTATTTTTTTTTTGGATTGATTGGGCCGATACTTGGTGTAAATTAATAAACATATTAAAACAATGGTTAAAAATAACAATTTACACTTTTATTATAAGAAATAACGCATGACGCACGTTTCGGTGGAACTTCACCTTCTTCAGATGCTAATGGCAAACTTCGTTATTTAGGAACTGAGAAAACTGATGTGTGAATCATTTTGAGGAAATTTGAAGGAGCTTTTTGATATACAGGGTGGCCCATGTATGTTTCTATTAAAAAAACTGAGTTTTCGTTCGAAAAAGAATTTAATCGTTAAGAAACTTCACGAAAATGAATTTTTTGAAAAATTATTACTTTGGGCGATATTTTAAATCAACTATTTATGATTTAGACGACGTCGCAGCCATCTACGATAAAAAAAACGCAATTGAAACGGCGCTGGAATTGACATTTGACAGATGAAATGTATGTATTCGAAGCCTCAGAATTAAAATATGTAAAAATATATAGGATGTTTCATTCAAATTTTTAATTTTTATATCGTTTTCTGTGAAACCGGAAGTCAGCCATATTGATTTTGTATGCGAAAAAACTCAAAATTATGTCTGAGATAAACCACCTCATTTGCAATAAAATCGAAGAATCCATTAAAAAATACACTCGGTATATATATATATATATATATATATATATATATATATATATATATATATATATATATATATATATATATATATATATATATATATATATATATATATATATATATATATATATATATATATATATTATATATATATATATTATCTGGGTTTTTGGATTGGCAGTGTATGTGTTAATAAATATACAAAAATTGATCATGATAAATGTAATCATAAACGTTTCGGAGACGTGTCTCCTTCTTCAGTATCTTCAGAGCCTCATAATCTCTAATTAAAATATAAATACAACGAACATTTAAGTATGGTATTTTAACACATATAACAGGTACAAGAAATTAAAAAGGGTATCTTAAAATTTATTTCCCATTACGTCGTCCATTGTCAGTTAATGTCTTGTCAAACTTGTGTCCGAAACGTTTATGATTACATTTATCATGATCAATTTTTGTATATTTATTAACACCTACACTGCCAATCCAAAAACCCAGATAATATAAATAAGTAGGTACCAAGGATAAACCCAATAATATATATATATATATATATATATATATATATATATATATATATATATATATATATATATATATATATATTCCGGTACATGTTGGCATCCCATCGATTCCATCCAGTCAAATGTGCTGAAATTTGGTACTTGGGATTATTTTCGTTACAGAACGAAACTATCTAACTTTAGTTGATTTATTACAATCGTCGCCATTTCTTTTTACGTAGATATTTCTTTTTTTTCCTGGTTTTTGAGAATTTGCGAAATTCCACATCTTCTGCAGATTGAGTTAGAGGGTTGAAGTTTGGTATGTACATTGAGTTTATGTTGACTTAAGATCCTTTGTGGGTTTCAACTCTTTTTCACAACCGAGCTACATGTTGTGTTGACTATTCCGTTCGAATTGCATCTGGATCTGTTTCGCCATCTGTACGTGATGCACCTCATGATTTTTTTTTACTATAGGGGGTAGAAATTTGGTACGTGGATTGAATTGATGTTGAGGTACGTTTCTTTGTTGGTTTCAACTTTTTTCTTCAACCACAATGCATTTCGCAATTTTTTTTTAATAAAATCAATTGGTTTCCACGTTTTGGTTTGGGTTTCTATTTAAACGTGATCTTTGAAAATATAATTCAATCTGTTAAAATCGCATCTCTACACAATGCATTTGGCGACCTTACTGATGGAGCTCTACTGCTCAAGCGTTTATTTTATTTGTACAATTGTTTGTGTAGATAATTGGTGATAATTATCATTATTTATATATATATATATATATATATATATATATATATATATATATATATATATATATATATATATATATATATATATATATATATATATATATATATATATATATATATATATATATATATATATATATATATATATATATTTATATATTCCAACTTAATCATTATTCATTCAGAATCTGAGAATGAAGTTATACTTCGAAACGTCCGTCATGTATTAAATCATCAGGATATCAGTATGAGTGTTTCACAATTAATATCAATTTTCGTCACCTAACTGTAGTTAATAGATTGAGTACGCAGTTTTAATAATGAATCAACTTGAACATTATTTTATTTTGTGACAACTTGACATTCTATTATTTCTGTCATAATAACATAAGGTAACAAATAAAATATAGCAGGAGTGCATATTTGAATATTTTCATTCCAACAGTTACACGTTGCGAATTTTCAAAACTGTCATCCATATTGAATGACATTTGATCTCTTGATACCTAATTTAATCCTTGGAGCTCTTCGTGAAAACATTCACATTATATATTTTTACTAACTAGTTTCTTTCTCGTAAAACTCATCAGAACATTTGATTGAGTGAACGTTCTTAGTACTGATCAACCTCAACCTCAAAACTTAACATCAAAACCCAACCTCGAAACTCAACCTCAAAACTTTAGGTACCTCAAAACTCAACCATCAAATAACAACAAATTTTTGAATCGGTAGAAATAGTTATTCATGTACCAAGTGCGTTATATAGATCTTAACGTCCGGAGGGAAACATTCGGCCCGAGGGCCTTTGGCTCGAGGGATGTTAGGATGTAGTAACGCACGTGGTGCATACAAGATTTTATTTTTCACGAATAAATTATTTTATTATAATGAAAAATCGATTTTAAAATCGGTTCATTGCTCCCATACTTTCCATTTTCCTTCTCATAGTAGGCATGTCATTTGTTGATATTTTGACGTTTGTGAATATTTTTGTCATGTCATTGCTGCTTTCTTTGTGTAGTCTTATAGAAATAATGGAAATGAAAATGAATTTACCCAAGAATGTCATAGAAAATGCAGACAAAGCTGCGAATAATTCACTGCCGGAGAAATCCAGAGTCGTATACAAAAAGGATTATGAAGTATTTAATCAATGGAAGTTGCTTCATGTCTTCTCGTACAATTAGCGGTTTATATGATCCATTATGCCCGCTCATTACGCCCTAGGCCATAATGAGTGTATTTATAGCAACCATTAAATCAAAATATAATAAACAAGTGAAAAATAAAAATTTATTGGCTTTTCGAACGAGACGAAAATAAATATGATTTACTTATGTTTCATTTTCCCTCGATCTAAACTTATAATTACAAATGTCCAGCTCTTTCAAATTTCTTGAAGTCGTTTTAAGTAAACTCAGGAAGTTATCTTGTCTGTTTACATCGTTCACTGTCAAGTGAATAACAGATACCATACAGTTTTACCCAAATAGAATAAGTTCAAGTGTATGGTTGATACGTGCAGCTTTCTCTATTCTGTGGAAAATAAGCGACCGTGAACCGGTTACACCCAATGATTGTCTGATTAGTGAATCATTGAGAGAAATGAATAACAAATATATGAATTAAATATTTCAAGTTTGTCATTTTTGTGGTATTAACGCCACATTGCAGAAAGCGGTCACGATTGTGCGTCCTATAATTACGATCTGTTATTAGTAACGAGCATTAATCGCAATGTTATTAAGTAATGTACTTATTAGGAAAACATATGTCAATTTGGTTGATACGATATTAGATCATGATAGTTTCAGATTACGAAATTATAACTTACGTATCGTTTCGCCGGAAGCTAATATAGAAAGTTTGAAAGAAGATAGGTTATGGTTGGTGATGATTTTTAGTAAATAGTAATTTCCCCGAAAATAGTAGACTATCGCATCGTATCGAAACTTAATAGTCAGATACGGGAAAAGTTTTTTGAAATTTTTTTGACACATATATTATATAAATAAATCATATATATATATATATATATATATATATATATATATATATATATATATATATATATATATATATATATATATATATATATATATATATAATGAAGTGAACTAGGACATTTATTTGAAACTAATCAAACAAACCTCCTAGCGGAGCTGGTTATACGAGTTCACGAAACATCGAAATGCCTCCATATACCTTCGACGGTGTATGTTAGAAACATTAAGTTGTTTATCACAATCAATGGAAATGATAGACAGTCTGTTTCGCCCTTATTTGGGGCTCATCAGTATCATCCATCCTTCGAAAGTGATAACCAACCAAATATTTCTAACGGCATTATATTTTCCTTCAAGTGACTATATGGCATATGAATATGACACAGCGCCACCAGTCGGGTGTCAGGACGTACGAGTTCTCGTTGCCGAAATGTTTTCTTCTATCTGTAAGATGTGGTTCATTTGTTTCCGACTGGTAGCGCTGTGTCATATTTATATGCCATATACTCACTGGAAGGAAAATATAACGCCGTTAGAAATATTTGGTTGGTTATCACTTTCGATGGATAGATGATACTGATGAGCCCCAAATAAGGGCGAAACAGACTGTCTATCATTTCCATTGATTGCGATAAACAACTTAATGTTTCTAACATACACCATCCAGGGTATATGGAGGCATTTCGATGTTTCGTGAACTGGTATAACCAGCTCCGCTAGGAGGTTTGTTTGATTAGTTTCAAATAAATGTCCTAGTTCACTTCATTTTATTGCCACGAACGTGTATCGATAACACGAAGAATTCTGTTTTCTATTCATTTGCTACCTGTGAAAGGGATAAAATTGGAGCGCTTGTTACTTGCGGCGTGTGAACGTTGAATTACATCGAATTGATGTATCAACTTTACTCTTGCTTAGCGAATATAGAAACCACCTTCGGATGTCAGGACGTACGAGTTCTCGTTGCTGAAATGTTTTCTTCTATCTGTAAGATGTGGTTCATTTGTTTTCGACTGGTGGCGCTGTGTCATATTTATATGCCATACATTCACTGGAAGAAAAATATAACGCCGTTAGAAATATTTGGTTGGTTATCACTTTCGATGGATACTGATGAGCCCCAAATAAGGGCGAAACAGACTGTCTATCATTTCCATTGATTGTGAGAAACAACTTAATGTTTCTAACATACACCATCCAAGGTATATGGAGGCATTTCGATGTTTCGTGAACTCGTATAACCAGCTCCGCTAGGAGGTTTGTTCGATTAGTTTCAAATAAATGTCCTAGTTCACTTCATTTTATTGCCACGAACGTGTATCGATAACACGAAGAATTCTGTTTTCTATATATATATATATATATATATATATTAATATATATATATATATATATATATATATATATATATATATATATATATATAATATATATATATATATATATATATATATATATATATGATATATATATACACCTATATATACATATATATATATATATATATATAATATATATATATATATATATATATATATATATATATAATATATATATATATATATATATATATATATATATATATATATATATATATATATATTATATATATATATATATATATAAAATATATAAATAATATATATATATATATATATATATATATATACATATATATATATATATATATATATATATATATATATATATAGGGTGTACCAATCTTAAAACAAAATTCGTTATATAGGTTATTTCAAGAGATATCAAAAACGTTATCAACAAAAATAATAGATGTCTTTAAGGTCCATATTTCAAAATTATCTCGAACTCTACAGAGTATTGCATAACGCCGTTACATACTAAACATATGATTTTTTGAATGGGAACCGCTGTATATTATACCGAATTTGGCTTGCTCACATTTTTTTGAAGCTTTTGATAAAAGGTTCTGCTATGTTATACAGAGTCCTTCAAAAGGTATGGAGACATTTATGTGAAAATCGTAGCTTATTGTTCGTTGAAGAAGGAAATTTTATTGTGCCTAACAGAGTTTCGTAATATGATGCAATATCTCCGTAGTATATTAAATTTCAATTATTTTCCATTTTGTATACAGGGTGGACGGATACTCCAACCTTTCATTTTCTCTCTTGTTTCAAATGAAACACCCTGTATTTTATAGCACAGATAGAATCTTCTATTATAGAACTTTCATTTTTGTCAAGCATTCCCTATACCCAAAAGTAATAAAAACAGAGTTATTTTGTAACATCTATTGTGAACCATAATTAGTAACCTATTATGTGAAAGCAATACACGTTCAATGTAACAAAAAATCCTAAATAATAATAAATTTTAATAAACAATTTATTCTAAACAAAACAAGTCACCAAAAGTATAATCCTTACCGTAATATTATACTAAATGTTCGAAGTGTTCACCGTTAACATCAACGCAATGCTGTAAACCAATACATTTTCTCAGTTAGCGTTCACATTGATGTTAACGGTGAACACATCGAACATATATATATATATATATATATATATATATATATATATATATATATATATATATATATATATATATATATATATATATATATATATATATATATATATATATATATATATATATATATAAATATATATATATATATATATGCACAATATGAAATGGAAGCGCTGGACGGATACAATACTTGTTCATTTAAATAGAATAAATAAATATAAGCAAACACAAAATAAAATGACATTCACTTGCGGACAATTAGTAAAATCTTAGAAAATTGATAGAAATCAGATGCTCAAGCGCACTAGACTATGCGGATACGAAACTAACGGAACAACAAAACTGAATTGACGTTGATAATTGACATCTGGTAGATCGAATTTTGTAGTAGGTACAGTACACAACACAAACACGCAACAAATGTCAACCTCACACTGCAAACCGATAAATCATTCAGGAATTTCAAACAACACCGAACAAATTGGTGGTATATCAGTTGTTAATTGAGAATTTAACACAGTTTCTTCAGTACATTTTCGAGCCCTTATTATTTCTAGTTGCTCCATGTGTGGAAGCGTTGGTCCCTTCTCAAGAATGTGCAAAGCCTTAAAGCCTGTCTGCATATCAAATATATGTCCCTCGTCGAGTAAATGTTGAGAAAACTGAGAGAATCCTGTTGATAAGGGGCTGCGAAACTTGGTGTGTTCACGTATACGTATTCCAAAACTACGAAAAGTGCGTCCAACATATATTGCAGAACAGGTGTCACAACGAAGCCGATACACTCCTGACTTATTGAGAATGTTTATTTTGTCTTTGTTGTTGATTAAAGCCATTTTTAAATTATTAGAAGTTCTGAATGAAACATTGAAATATCGCTTCAATAGATTAGCTAATCTATAGGATGTAGGACCCATGTAAGTCAATGAGACAAATTTACATTCATTCCTATCAGCATGCGGTAGTTCACTTATATAATTTTCTTGTTGGATAATTCTTTTCCGCTTTTTTAAAATCAGTTTATCTATCATTTGAGGTGTATATCCATTAACCAATGCAAGTCAGGAGTGTATCGGCTTCGTTGTGACACCTGTTCTGCAATATATGTTGGACGCACTTTACGTAGCTTTGGAATACGTATACGTGAACACACCAAGTTTCGCAGCCCCTTATCAACAGGATTCTCTCAGTTTTCTCAACATTTACTCGACGAGGGACATATATTTGATATGCAGACAGGCTTTAAGGCTTTGCACATTCTTGAGAAGGGGCCAACGCTTCCACACATGGAGCAACTAGAAATAATAAGGGCTCGAAAATGTACTGAAGAAACTGTGTTAAATTCTCAATTAACAACTGATATACCACCAATTTGTTCGGTGTTGTTTGAAATTCCTGAATGATTTATCGGTTTGCAGTGTGAGGTTGACATTTGTTGCGTGTTTGTGTTGTGTACTGTACCACCTACAAAATTCGATCTACCAGATGTCAATTATCAACGTCAATTCAGTTTTGTTGTTCCGTTAGTTTCGTATCCGAATAGTCTAGTGCGCTTGAGCATCTGATTTCTATCAATTTTCTAAGATTTTACTAATTGTCCGCAAGTGAATGTCATTTTATTTTGTGTTTGCTTATATTTATTTATTCTATTTAAATGAACAAGTATTGTATCCGTCCAGCGCTTCCATTTCATATTGTGCATATTTTAATTTTTGACATTGGAAATTTTGACATGTCTTAAGTTTGACCCCTGTGGTCCACTGTAAGTCATTATGATTGGTATTTTTGCATTGCTCTTCATTTGAATAATTCTCTTACAGCCATCTGTTGCCTGAGGATGCGAAGAAAAAATTCGCGAAACTAGTAGCAATTAAATAAACATTCAAAACCTTTGGAGTTGTGAGAGTTGTGTTTCTTTCTATCTTATTAATATGAACTCACATGGGGATTTCATCATTTCATAATATATATATATATATATATATATATATATATATATATATATATATATATATATATATATATATATATATATATATATATATATATATATATATATATATATATATATATATAATATATATATATATATATATATAGATATATATATATATATATATATATATATATATATATATATATATATATATATATATATATATATATATTTCCTGGTATCTATATATTGGTATGTCCAGTGGATGTCATAAAACCAAATGTGCTGAATTTGGTATCTGAGATCTTTATAACTGAATCTTTGAATATGATTTTCACCCTCTTCATAACGTTGGATTGATTTGGAACTAGGCACACTTATCAATGAACGATGACAATGCAGTAATTTAAACAGTTTTTTCCATTATCCTGATCAGGACCTTTAGGATTTTCCAAATCCGATACCCGATAGTGTCTTTGCGCCAAATACGCGTTTAAAAACTTTTTAAAAGCAAAGATAAATGATGGATAGAAAAATAAAAATCATCTTTTTCTAGTTATCGGAACTAAAAAAAAATGACTAATAGTTTAAAAGAACTAAAAAACAATTTTTTTGTTGATAACCGAACTAAGAAGCAGAAAATAAATGATAATTGAAACAATCTAACAAACACACTTTAATGGCAAAGTAAACTAAAAAGTAGAAAATAGTTATCAATAAATTAAGAATAGTGTAATTCACAAAAAAATTTCTTTTATTCCAGAAGAGCGTGGGTGAATTTTAAGATATCTCCATAATAACTCTAACTTCACAAATATCTGTCATTAAATATTATAGCCATTGACTCCAAGCACTTCACGCTTTTCTACAATGAAAAAATATCTCAACTGAAATTCATTCAATTATTTTTTACTTTTTAGTTTGTTTTTCTATTAAAGCATGTTTTTTAGTATTTTTTCAATATTATTCACTAACCAGATATAAGTGTTCTCTTTTATAATTATTTCCTAGTATATATTGGCAAATGTTCACAACCGCCGCCATTTTTACGTATTTTTTTTAAATTTGCTTAACTACACAGCTTTGGCAGATTGAGTTAGGTTGTCGAAATTTGGTAAACGATCCTTTGTGGGTTTCAACTCTTTTCCTCAATCGCTGCACTTTGCGGAGACTATTCCGTTCGAATCGCATTTCAACCTGCTTCGTTTTCAGTACGGGATGCGCTTCGTAAATTGAATATTTTTTCATATATAATACCACTAGAGATGAAATTTTGCAGGCAAAATTTCTCGATTGTATATATATATATATATATATATATATATATATATATATATATATATATATATATTTATATATATATATATATATATATATATATATATATATATATATATATATATATATATATATATATATATATATATATATATATGTCACCGGAAAATAACAAGAAACGCAAGTTTATAAATTTCCTAGGAAATTTATAAACCTTCCTAGGATTCTAAACGAGAGATAAATTGTATTATTTTACGCCCACATTTTCGCAAATTTATAAACTTACCGAACTCACACGTAAAATATTGTGCGCTCTGATTGATTGAATAAGTCTGAGTGTTCCATCTCCTTCCTCTCCAACGCAATTGTTCGCCACGGAACATAAACAAACCGATTGCTCGTGTGTTTTTGTGAAGTTTTTAATGTTGTAACTGCGTTGGAACTGTGAAATAGTATATTATTCAACTAGCGGTAATGTAGGTCATAACTCACGCAGATGAAGTTTGCATCACGAGCTGCAAGCGAGTGCTGTAATTCATCAAGTGAGTTATGACCATTACCTCAAGTTGAATACTATACTTTATCTACGACTATAACAATAAATACTAAGATACAAATAGAAATTCACAATAGATAGTATTAATTTGATTTGAAAACGTCAGAATTATTCAAGTGACATTAGCAGATGAGTGACGGTCGATCTTACTTGAGATCTTAGTAGACTATATAGTCAGTTATAGCAGTGAGTTATTATTACTCACGCTGTTTGGTAATAGACACTATTAATTGCTGGAACGCAGTTGAATAATGAATATATTATTCAATAGGAGTAGATAAATAGTTTTATTTTGTTAAAGTTACTAAACTAGGCCAATAATGAGCGACCTAGAAGCTGCGGATAGCCAAAATGGAGAAGATAGTGCGGTAAATGCCAGAAATTTTTTTGACGAAGTGAAATTTACCACAGAGCTACTGAAGTTTTATAGTGGCCATGACCAAAATAGTAAAAAGTCGTAATGGACTGAGGAAAAAATTTAAAATGTCATTAAAATGATAGACTGTCAACATTGACCAACCAGAGAGCAGTGTGTTATTTGCCGTATTTTAAAGAATCGTAAAATAAAAAGATCTTCTGTGATTGGTCTAACTGTTTGGAATCTTACGAATGGATATCCGTTTGTTTATAAATTTACCACGAGTCGTCGTAAAATGATAAATTTTCGAAAATGTGGGCGTAAAATAATACAATATACCTCTCGTTTAGAATCCTACGAAAGTTTATAACTTTGCTGATCTTATTATCTTCCGGTGAGATATATATATATATATATATCTATATATATATATATATATATATATATATATATATATATATATATATATATATATATATATATATATATATATATAACGAACGAGTTATAAAATGGATTTAGGAATCAACCTCCACCATCTTCCGCTCTACTGTTGAATTTCAATACAGCTATTTTTGGGGAGAATACCACTAGAAAATTTACTGGCCCACAAACATTCATTGTGTCATACTAATTATAACATAACGGAAATATTTCCATAGCTTGTGTTTCATTTATTTGAAAAGTTTAAGTATCGTAATTCGATGGATTGGCAGAAAACAATTAAATTACATCTCCGACAACATTCAATACCTAACCATTTGAAACAATGTCTTCAAATAAATTTTAAATGTTTTACATAGATGGAAGAACATAATTAGCTAGAATTACGGAAAAATTATCATCTTCTAAATGGTTTGTACTATTCCGAGTTTTTTTCAAGAGAAATTATAATATTGGATTTTATGAAACTTCAGAATTTATATTCCTCATTAATAAACATTCTCGTAATTCTACGTGATGACCAATGCAGTTTCGATTGTCGAACGAAAGCAGGTGATAAAGTTTAGTGAAAAGTTCATGGCTATTTCTGTCTCGACAGTGAAAGTGGCCCCACAGTGAATTGAGAAGATCTATGTCATAAATGGAATGGAATAGTTCTTCGATTATGATGTGGAGTGTTTCTCGCAAAGAATGTGAGAATATAATGTATTATATAGCTTCTGTTATCTGTATTCAGAGTAGGTCATAATGATAAAAAAATTGTGTAATATCGGAAATATCAATTTTCATCTATTAACTATAAAATGTGTTGATAAGTGATTTCAATTAAATTTTTCCGGAAAAAATTTACCACAGAATATCTTTCAATATTTTCAAAGGAAATTCGAGAACATAGAATAATATTCTGTGAGAAATTATAAATAAAATTTCATCTAACAAATATTATTTTCTTTGATATTACAAAAATATGCTTCTCTTGAAAGGATTATTAAATAATTACTTCTCATGTATCTGGGAGCCTGGACAAAAACCAACTATTTAACTAATTCAAGTAATGAAACATAAAACGTAAACTACAGTCCCACCGAAGGAATATTGAGGAACATTTTGTTGCTGAATGTTTCTCCTTGTTGCCTTATGGCAACATACGTAAATTTCTTGTTTCCACTGAAGCAACTAAAATTGTTAATAGCATATTATTTAATAGAATCATTCAACATTTGTTGCCGGAACGAAGAAATTTTAAGGAACATTTAGGAACATTTTCGGAAACAAACAACAGTAACAAAAATGATGCTCAATGTTTCTCCGGTGGAAACGTAGTTATATATTTATTCGTTTTCGTAATTTACTGCTCATTGAAAACCTGCGACACGAATGTTTACTAGTTGCGTTCTGGATACGTTTTTGTTTACACATGCTTACTATTTTCTTTCGAAGTTTACCGCTCAAAATGGAAACCTGCGACAAGTAGGAACAGTCAATATTTGTTGCCGAAAAATGAAGAAATTCAAGGAACAATTTGGGAATATTTACGGAAACACGCACCAGCAACAAAATTGTTCCTCCGGTGAAAGAGAGCAATAGCTTTATTGTCCTATAAAATTACAACATTTTGTCGACAAAGCACATATAAAAAATTAAAAATAAATTTTAACAATGATAACTAATCAAACAAAATACACTTTCAATCGTTGAACAAAACAAGAATCTATTAAATAGAAGAACAAAATAGAAAAACATTTATCAGTCAATTATGTACATGTTAAGAATCAACATCTTTGTCATTTAACACGTTGACTGCCAAGGGATATTTCGTTAAATCACCCAGCAGGCCAAGTTTTCAAACTTTGCCATATGACTTTAAACCGTATATTGTTACTCGTATAGACCAGTTTCCCTGTAAAATCAGTATCTTTCCATGTCTGGCCAAACCAAGTATACCAATATATTCCCCACAGGCCAATCACTCTATAGTGATTTGCCGTTACGTCGTTCATAAGTGAATGCCGTGGCTTCCAATAGTAAATAGACCGTCATCCATATATGAATGCCATGGCCCATAAGGAAATAATACTGTCATTCATATATGGATGACATGGCAGTCAACGTGTTAAACTTATTATACAGATATAAAAACATTAATATATGTTGCTACTAAATGTGGATCTCAAGGGTCTATGTTACATTGTGAAATTCAGTTACAGAATAAAATTCTGCTACTGAGTAAAAAGGTCTCTCCAAAAGAAAAACCTCAGTCGAACTTCGGAACTTTTTGTACGTACTCAAGGATTTTAGCTCCAATGGTAGATGATTGTATAACTTTCCGGCATTGTAGGTGAAGGAGTTTTTTGTTAAGACGAAGGTGGGCGTTATTAAATAAATATCGGTATCTGAATTTCTTGTGGAATAACTATGATTTGGTCTTTCTGAAAAGTTATAAATGTGTTTGCGAACCAAACAGACGGATTCGAATATGAATAGTGCAGGAAAGGTTAGAATTTTGAATTTTTTAAAGTAGAATTCGCAATGTGTCCTGCTCAGATCAACCATATAACGAACTGCTCTCTTTTGCAATCTGAAAACAGACTCAAAGTGGAAGAGGCTGCATGAACCCCAATACGGCAAACCATAACGAAGGTGCGATTCGAATAAAGAAAAGTCGATAACGAAGCAGAAATTGTAATCGTAGCTTAAAGGGTGACAAGTAGAAACAGTCGACAAAAGAAATCAAGATATCAAGGTGAAATAAAAACTGAAAGATGGCGAAATGATGGTCTATGTAATAAACTGAACGTAAACTCTACAAATTTCCCGAACTGTTTCACAGGATGTTAATAAATTGGACTACAAATACACAGTTTTTTTCACCCTGTATGAATAAGCTATCAACATTTTTGGAAAACTTTTCTGGAGTTTGTTTTAATACCAAAGAATTTATCAATAATTCGGAGTAGCAAAAATGGAAATCGATGGAAAATTGCGAAAATTCTTGGACAACGAACTTCAGCAAAATTTTAGGTGACCGAGTTTTGATGCCGGTGAGTGTGTATATATATATATATATATATATATATATATATATATATATATATATATATATATATATATATATATATATATATATATATATATATATATATATATATATATATATATATATATATATATATATATATATATATATATATATATATATATATATATATATATATATATATATGTTTATATATATTTATAGATATATATATATATCAATATATATATATATATATATATATATATATATATATATATATATATATATATATATATATATATGTATATATATTGTTTCGTCCAGTTTATTCATCTCAACGTTCATCTCACAGCTCACAGATATTTCTTCTCACTTCACGTCTAGTTTTATCAATGGAAATATAATTGATCACATCTTCCATTAGTTTACGTTCCATATCTAGCTATAATAATTGATAGTCTAGCTAGATAATATTACGTTTTACTTTTACTTAGAAAGTACATATACAAAAGGGAAATTGCAAGACTTCATTACTCGCACGAAGTACGTAATAATAACAAATATGAATGATTTGAATACAATACAAATTTTTCAACAGAGGTTTTCAACTGACATAATCCATTATAATAAACGATTTTTTCGGATCTATTCAATTCTTGCTTGCACTTTGAAGAAATCTAGGCAATTTATTATTCGATTCTAAGGGCGCTTATGCATTTCATGGTAATGTGGATTTTTTTTCAGATCATTTATTCGTTGGTATTCTTCCTCACCTTCTTGGCGATAGAAAAAGTGAAGGGTGGAGCGATAAAAGCCCCCTTAGATATAATTACTCTAGATGACATCACCAAAGAAGAAAGGCAAGAGTTAGAGGCAATAGGAGATCATTTCGCAAGAACGAAGAGGTCTGGATCTGGATCTCCTGATATACTGAGTTCCCTGAAATATATTTTGGCTTCTGGTGCAAAAGCAAAGTTGAGGTTGCTAGGAAGAGCGTCGGCTGCTGCTTCTTCGTCTATTGCTAGTGCGAGTAGCAGTAGCAAGAGTTATGCAGATCATGGTTATGTCTACCATCATCCCCCAGAGGTACGTAATGATCGAATTTTTATTCTTACGTATTTAGACATCAGATAGATCATGAAAGAATTCAACAGGTAAAAATACAGGACTGTCAAAGGAACAAGGGACAGTAGCTGGTAAAAACTAGCACTTTAAATAGTTCTGGCAATAATGAGAGTCTAATTGTAGAGTGAATCTCAATTATAACTGATTTCAATGAAAGTATATACAACATTCTTGTTGGACTAAGCCGGTCATTCATAACTAATTTGAATAAAAAAAAGTCGTTTGAAAATTCAATCAATATCCTGGCATAGATCACAAAAACTTGGATTTGTTCGTGGTTTTTCTTGCATCGAGATTTTTTTATTTCTGATTCTTGAGGTGGATTATGTTCTCTGCAGTTATTCAGCTATATGCATAGATAACAGTATATCTTTCAATAAATATAAGTAGCGAAGAAGAAGAGATGTGATATGTCACTTCACTCCATCTTGAGTGTAAGGAGGTATGCGTTGGAACATTAACTATATCTTTTCGAAGATTAAAACTGATTAGTTGACTTCTGAGTAAGTTGTGCATACTGGAGAGGCATAATCTTCAAAAAATATGAGTTCAAAATAAAATCTTTTTACGTGCATTTTTCGATCAAATTAAAAGAAAATTCAATTTCCTTAAATTGCAATCTTTTTTTTACTACACCTACAAAATTTAGTATTATCTTTTGGAAATGAATGTTTGTTCAAAAAATTTCTTTTACAAATATTTTTCAAATATAAAACATTCAAAAGTTGAGTTCATACAGTACTTCATGAAATTCAAAATCATTACTTAAATTTCAGCTAGGCAAACGTTCGGAATCAACTGTTTATTCTTCCAGCAGGCTTATAGTTGATATTAAAGAAAGTTACACATGCAATATTGAAAATCATATACCTATTTCATTTGGATTTATATATATATATATATATATATATATATATATATATATATACTGATATTTAAAATAAAAACACTTGGCTTTAAGTTTCACTGTTGAAGTTGTGAAACTTAAAGCCAAGTGTTTTTATTTTAAATATCAGTATTTAATCATGTTTCACCAAGTGATAAGCGAAACTTCAATATTATTTATATATATATATATATATATATATATATATATATATATATATATATATATATATATATATATATATATATATATATATATATATATATATATATATATATATATATATATATATATATATATATATATATATATATATATATATATATATAATCTTCTGATAATTATTAGCAATAACAGGCTTGTTGAATCTTAAAAAACTCGATTTTATTAAAAATTTGACGTTTCGCCAACAATTCGAATAAATATATATATATATATATATATATACATAAATATGACATCAAATAACGAAATTATGTGTTAGTTCATTTTAGTTATAGTGAAGTAGGTATCTACTCATCTTTTCTTTATATAAAAATATAACCAAAGCACAAAGTTCTCACCATGTATTATCAAATTAATGTGTTGACAATTTAGTTATACTGTTCCATTTCTTTGAATTAATTTTCTCTGTGAGAAACTTCTTGACTTTTGAACCAAATTGGTTTTTGTTGACAGAATGATATCTGCAGTGACAAAGAAGTTTATTAACATTACCAATTGATTCTTGATTTACTTTTATTCAGTATATATATATATATATATATATATATATATATATATATATATATATATATATATATATATATATATATATATATATATATATATTCCTCTTCATACACCTTACTGACATCAATTGAACATATCCAAAAAGTTCTTGAAGAGCTTGAGCTTGGATAGGCATACGTGTGTTAACAATCACAATATATGAAACTAAGATGGACAAAATAAAGATAAAGAATAACCGACTCCATAACAGTTACAAGAGCAAGTGAACTCTAAAAAATTCCAAGAGAAAAAAAAATTAATGAACCAAAATTCAAAATAATTAATCAAGAAGCTCAAAAATAAATTTTCGACTCAACCCTGATATAACCATTGTTATATTCTACTTTTCAAACTATAGGAGCTCCGCGGAGTTTTTAGATAATCAGGCTTTACATTTTCAATTTTTGGGACTGTATAAATGATAGATTTATTCACATTAGTCTTACTTAGATTCTGGGTTTTTGCAATTCTGTGACTTTGCTGTTTTTTATAATTCTAATTTGGAAATAAATCCAAAATGTGTGAATTCCTCGAATCATAAATACCATACAATCAACATATAGCAGCTTCCGGTTGATAATGTTTTGCTTTGTTTATATACAGAGTGTTCCATCTCAGACAAGCCACCCCGTATATTTCTTATCCCATAGTGAGTGGAAAAATTTCCCGGAACACGTCAAATCATTTTATTTGCGGGACATCTTTTGACGCTTGAACGAGCAACCCCCTAATAGGGAGCGCTTCAACCCCTCAAAATGGAATAGGGGAGAGATGTTGAGTGATACGTCATTTGAAAGGCCATGGAAGCCTCTTCATAACGGTGTATAAAAAAGTGGATTTGATGAACCGTTTTCGCCAAAAATTAATTTTGTTGTTCGAATCACCTTGAATATTTTGGTCATTTTTACAATGTATAAGCTCATTTTTATTAAGCCTTTCTTACAAACTTCAACAATCTTCAAAAAATCACATTCGTAATAAAATTGAATTGTTTTATCATGCTTACAATAAAAAAAAATCAAATCTGCGTGATTAAATCAAATGTTCAAATTGTTTTCCAGTGACTTTCATACAATAATACAATCTTGACTGAAAACCGTCTCTAACATGGTTCAGCATAATTGGAGTTATTTGACGACACTCATTTACAATTCGTTGGTGTAGTTCGTCACAAAAATCTTGGACTTAAGATGTCCCCACAAGAAGAAGTCCAAAGGGTTCAGGTCAGGAGATCGGGCAGTCCACTCCATAGGACCTCTTCTTCCAATCCAACGACCGGGGTATTGCAAATTGAGGTATTGGCGAGCTGGTGCGGCGTAGTGAGGAGGAGCTCCGTCTTGTTGGAAATGCAATTGTTGTTCAAGTAGTAGAGAATCGTTTTCTAATTTTTCAGTTATAAACGGATCAATCGCATTTTCCAGCATTTCAAGATAAATTTAGCCATTTGAATTACCAGGAATAAACAGAGGTCCAATTTGGTGGTCTCCCAAAATTCCTACCCAAACATTTAGCTTTTCCCGATGTTGAGTGTGAGCTTCTCGAAATACATGAGTATTTGTATCGCTCCAAATTCTACAGCTATGCCGGTGAAACTCTTCATCAAGTAAAAAAGTGCATTCGTCAGAAAAGCAAACGTTCAACAAGAAATTTGGTTCACTGTTGATACGCTCGACCATAGTTTCGCAAAACTCTTGTCTTCGATCCCAACCATCATCATTTAATTCATGAATTAATTTAATGTTGTACGGATGGAACTTGTGTTTATGTAAAATTCTAAAAACGATAGATTGGCTAATACCAAAAGCTGCAGAAATTTGTCGTACAGATTGCGTGTTTGGCATAAGTTGGACATGTCCCAATACCGCCGCAGCTGCTCCTTCATCATTCACAATTCCAATGGGTGCCCTTTTATTATTAATTACCGAATCCGTCTCCACAAATTTTGAAATCAATTCCATTACGTACTTATGGCGCTACGTTCAGGATGGCTTTCGTTAAATATCCTTGCAGCCGCTCGGGAACAATTTTGATTTTGGTAATGAAGGCTAACCAGCTCAACACGTTCTTGCAATGTGTACACCATATTTTTTTAAATTTTAAAAATATCAGCAATGTAGTAACTCAACAAATTGATTTGAATCATGAAATGATCGAAGAAATGAAAACCAGATAAACACCTTCTAAGAACAAAAAATGAAGGCAACATAAGGAAATGTTTTGCTGTTTTTTTATTTATTAGTTTGAGAGAATGTATTATTGTATGGAAGTCAATGGAGGACAATTTGAATATTTGATATAAACAAGCAGATTTGATTTTTTTTTATTGCAAGCATGATAAAACAATTCAATTTTTTCAAGAATGTGATTTTTTCGATATTGTTTAGATTTGTGAAAAGGCTTAGTAAAAATGAGCTTGTACATTGTACAAATAACCAAAATATTCAAGGTGGCGCATTCGAGCAACAAAATTAATTTTTGGCGAAAACGGTTCATCAAATTTACGTTTTTCATACACCGTTGTAAAGAGGCTTTCAAGACCTTTCAAATGAAGTATTACTCAAAACCTCTTCCCTATTCCATTTTGAGGGGTTGAAGCATTCCCTATTAGGGGGTTGCTCGTTGAAGCATCAAATAAACGTGAAAAGATGTCCCCCAAACAAAATCATTTGATGTGTATCGGGAAATTTTTCCACTCACTATGGGATGAGAAATATACGGGGTGGCTCATCTGAGATGGAACACCCTGTATATATATATATATATATATATCTATTTATTTATATATATATATATATATATATATATTAATATATAAATTATTTATTCGAATTGTTGTTGCCTGTGAACTATTCTAATCTCTTGAAAATTATTATAGCAATAACAGGCTTGTTGAATCTTAAAAAACTCGATTTTTATTAAAAAGTTGACGTTTCGCCACGATATTCGTGGCTTTATCAAAAGTTTTGATAACGCCACGAATGTCGTGGCGAAACGTCAACTTTTTAATAAAATCGAGTTTTTTAAGATTCAACAAGGCAGTTATTGCTAATAATTTTCAAGAGATTATATATATATATATATATATATATATATATATATATATATATATATATATATATTATATATAATATATATAATATATATATACTTATATAATATATATATATATATATTATATATATATAATATATATATATATATATAATATTTATATATTTATATATATATATATATATATATTATATATATATATATATATTATATATATATATATATATATATATATATATATATATATATATATATATACAGGGTGATTCATTAAGGGTGGGCGACCGGCCTGTATGGTTTTTTAAGATTCAACAAGCCTGTTATTGCTAATAATTTTGAAGAGATTAATATATATATATATATATATATATAATATATATATATAATATATATATATATATATATATATATATATATATACTTATTATAATATATATATATATATATATATATATATATATATATATATAATACATGGATATATATATATATATATATATATATATATATATATATATACAGGGTGATTCATTAAGGGTGGCGACCGGCTGTATCTCGGAAACCGTATGTCAAGAATTTGGGGAAAAAAATTCTTATATGCAAATCTGCCCTAAAAAACTGATTAAAAATGTTTCTGAGTGCATATTTTTCCGCTAGGTGGCGGAATCTACCGCTTGTAAAATATAATTGGATTTTTTTCGAAATATTCTCCAATGTAGGTTGGTAAAAAATATCATATTTAGAAACTACTGTTCTAATTCCACAACTCTTCTATGAGTCATTTGTCTGTATCACATATTCTGAAATGGTGGTGGAAGTTTTCTTTCTTTAACATAAAAAAGACTGTAACTCCATAATGCATGAACCGATTTTCGAAAACTTAGACTCTGTGCAAATAATATTGAATGTAGATTTCAGTAACAAATAACAAAAACACTTTTAATTTTTCAATCGGCAACTAGAGGGCGTTATGTAACATCTAGCTCTATTCATGATTTTTTTTTGAGAAATTTCAAATGCAATGCTATAAATCTAACTAGCTAACAAAAAGCCAAATTTGATGACTTATTGACCTGTCAAAACGGCGAACTGATATCTCTCTTCATTCCAAAGATATTGGCATTTTTTGATGAGTGTTGGTGATTGTTGGCTCGCCCTGTAAGGTGGAAGAGAAACTATGTTGCTAAAATTGTTTTGAAAAAAAAAATAAAACAAGTAGAAACGCATCATGAAAATATTTACTAACATTACATAATGAAACAAAACTAGTCCGGTCAAATTAGACCAATAAATAGGAGTGAAGTTATAAAAATTCGCACCCATCTGCAAATTGGTAGGATTGTTCAAAACACCATTATAAACGAAATCTGGAAAGTCATCATCGATTTGATACGCGCAAAAAAATTTACTGGGGTTCGAATATCACAAAAAGGGTTTTTTTTTTATTTTCAGCAAAGCAGCAAGTTTTATCATGGAATTAGTTCAGACAAAAATTGTAGATCACCTAATTATCTATAAAAAACGTTTTCATAATTTTTTTCCCCAGAGCCACCGTTTTTGAGATTCACGATTCAGAAAGTTGAAAGAAATGCAAAAAAACACTAGCTCAAAGGTGGCGTTGAAACGTGCATATTATGACGATTGCAACTCTTTCAACTTTTTGAATCGTTATATCTCAAAAACGGCGACTTTTAGAAGAAAAAGTATTTTGAATTTTTTATAGATAGTTTTATTTTTATTTTATTTTATTTATTTTATTTTTATTTTATTTTATTTTATTTTTTATTTTTCACAAATAGGAATACAAACAGGACGAACCCAGAAACAGTATTCACAAATACACTAAATATGTCATGTTATACAAATTCAATTATACAGTAGAAATATTTTATATAGATACAAAAAAAAAAATATTGAACATATAATCAATTGGACGATTGGACAAAATATTTCTTAAGTTTGTTTACAAAGGTATTCAAAGAGTCAGAAAAAATATCAATGTCTATTATGTTTGAAATGGAGTTATAACTTTTCAAGCATCTGTGTAAAGGGGAATTCAAATAGTAATTTGTGTTGGGTATGGATGTATGAAACAAATTATAATGGCGAGTGGTATATTGTGGAACATTGTAATGAATCAAGTCATTCATAGAGGACGATTGAAAGATACCATTTAACATTTTAAAAGAAATTTGATGTCGGCAATAGCTCTTCTGTCAGCAAGACGAATCAAATTGAGCTTTCGACTTACGATATGATATTTGTGACATGTTTTAAAATATCTTTTGTTAGTATAATCAATGAATTTGTTCTGGATACTCTCTATTTGTTTTTAAGATATTATTATTTATAGCGGGGTTCCAAATAGTTGAGGCGTAGCCTAAGCAGACTATTTACGTATGACATGAAGAGAGTACCGCAAGGTATTATAATCTCTAAAAAGAATAAGTTGTTCTCAGAATAAAACCTAAGCAATTTGTTCGTTTCTTAGATATGTATGAAATATGTTTACTAAAGTCATTTTCGAATCGAAAATAATTCCCAAATCCTTCACTTCACTACGGGGTGTGGAGATTATGATCCTTCATGGCATAATTATGGGTTATTAAATTAGAATTTCTACTAAAAGTCATCTGATGGCATTTATCGAGGTTCAGGAAAAGGGCGTTATGTCATGCAGTATTCTAAAAATCTATCAAGGTCGTCCTGAATGAGCTTACAATCGTTTAAGTATGAAAACTGTATGAAATATTTTAAAGATCATCAGCATACATAAGAAAATACGAGAATTTGAAGCACCAGAAATGTCATTTATGTAATATTGAATAGTAGAGGACCTAGATGTGAACCCTGAGGTACACCCGACGTTATGTTAACTGATCTTGAAAGATAGTTACCAATACAAACGACCTGGCATACGATTACTACGGTAAGACTGAAACCAACTCAATAGGGAGCCTGTCACACCGACATCAGCCAGCTTCTGTACCAGTAATTTATGAATCGATTTATCGAAAGCTTTGCTGAAGTCTTTTCAATATAATATTCAGTATATTCGAATAAATTAGTTTCGACGGAGCGTTTTCTGACAAATCCATGTTGTTGTATATTCAAAATGTGCATAACCATCAATGATAAAGATATTCGAAGATAATACTTTCAAACAATTTCGCCAATATACATAATTTGGACACTGGTCTATAATTCTGAGGTAACTGTTTCTGACCAGATTTATGAATTGGAACAATGAATGCCCTTTTCCAGGAATGGAAAAACTCCCTGCATCTAAAGATTTGTTAAACAGAAGAAAGAGTGGAAATGACAAAACTCACTGCGCACATTTTAATGAAATTTGTTGGTAGTTCATCGGGACCAGGGCCCTTATTCGGAAGAGATTGTATTTTAGCTTTGATAACTTGTTTCAGTATGTTGATAGTTTACTATATTTGGGAGTTAAAGCGAGCAGATACCCTACTTCCAAGTGTTTTCAAAGGTTCATTAAATGCTGATAAGAAATGATCAGCAAATACTTCACAAATAGCTTGACCGTCTGCACATATCATCGTTAATGATTATAGATGTTATCCTATTGGAAGAGTTCTTTTTTGGACTTTACATATTGCCAAATTGCTTGGGATCGGATGATATATTTTTCTCACATGAATCTATGTAATTTTTGTAGTCAATTTCAATCAAATACTTGGAACGTCCACGTAAGATTTTGAAGGTAAGATAATCCATGTCGTTATGGTATTTTTTCCATCTCGAGTGATACTTATTCTTCTCTCTAACCACTTGATGGTCCAACAGAAAACCAACTAGGGAATTTTTTACATATAATTGGATTTCGAGGAACAAATTTAATCCACAGCCACATTGATTTTTAGAGTATAGAAGGTCAGTGGTCTCATCAAACAGTTTTTCCCAGGAACATACCATGCCAATCAATCTCAGCAAAGAAATTGTTGACTAAGTCATAATTTGGCCTTATTGAAGTTAATGTATGAAATTTATTTTCCAGATTTCGAGAGGAATCTATATGTGTTAATTCCAGAAGGAATTCAAGGGTAGTATGAAACTTATCCTCATGAACCAGAGGCGATTGGCATAATTGCAACTTCCGCAAGTAATCACAGTTGTTGAAGACAAGATCAAAGTGTATTTCCAGATGAATTAATGAATATGATTATGTTGAGTAAAATTACCAAAAGCGAGTGTATCGATTAACAAATTACTATATACATCAGTATAATTTCTAGGACTACAAAGATTATTGACTTGATCAAAATGCCATTGTATAGAGGGAATATTGAAGTCACCACAAATTACTATATTACATTCGGATTGCTAGTAATGATATTTGTCAATTTCGAGCAAAAAGAGCTCAAAGCTATATAACTAGATGGGGGTATAATACACAGCACAAATGAAATTTCATAGATTTTTTTGTCACCTGTGTCCACCTACTATTGTTACCCAAAGATCCTCTGCATCAGATGACCATTCTTCTTGTGATGTGACTATTGACTTGAGCTATTGACAGCATTAATGTGCCACTTCCTTCCAATTTGCGTACAAGCTGAGGATGCTCGATCTCTACGATACACACTATAATTTCCAGAAAACACCTCGCTATCCAGCACCACTATTGTTGAGCCATGTTTCAGTGAAGCACACAATGTCATAGTCACAAAAGCACTGTGCCAATGTATAGTGTTGATAAACTTGGATTTTAAAACCTCGGACATTCTGGTAATATACTGATAAAGCCATTGGTACAAACAACCTTATGAATATAGTTGGGTCATAAAATTAATTACTGTAGTTTCAAGATATCACTTTCCTTTTCCAATACTAATCACCTTCGATCGATCGTCTTTCCTCACTAGAATGTTTCCATTTCTCAGCCCAACAAACTTGAAGTTTCTTGCTTTTGGCTGCTTCCTTGGTATTCTTCAGCAGCAACTTTATCTTACTGGTGAGATGTTCATTAATGAACAGCTTCTTAGATATATTTTCAATAGCAATGCCAGAAGTATTGCTTTCACGCCTTAGTCTTTTGGTTGCAGCTAGAATAGAATCTCTTTTATGCTTGTTTAACAGTTTAACTATAATGGGTTTCATCTGTTGTGCAGATGAGGGATGGGGAGCAACACGATACACGGTGTCTATGTCTGCCTCGACAATAGGACACTTGACATGCTCACCAATCCCATAAATAATGTCCAACAAATTTTCATTTTCTTTGAAGGGCACACCCTGTATCTAGTTATCTGATCTACAATTTTTGTCTGGGCTAATTTCATGCTGTTGTGAAATAATATGATGAGGATGCATTTTATAATCCTTTAATATTCTTTGCACCAAAGAATAATACAATTCTAGATCTCTTGCAATTTTTCGAATACTCAAATAGGGTTCAGACTTAACTAACACCAATACGTTAGTAACATTTTCTTCATTGCGACTTCTACGTATCCTATTTCTTAATGCGACAGGTTTCTCGCAATCTTTGTGCCAATCTTTTGAATAATTTCCGAGAATGACGCTGCCTTTCAGGATATCGCATCGCATACTCTATATTCAGCAATTACTTCATTTTGTAGACTTTCAGAATATATATATCATATGCCTCTCTATTTGATTAAAATGGCATTATAAAAGAGTTAGTTTGCAAACAGTCAGAATAAATTTGACAGCAATAAAAACTCAAAAGTAAACAATCATAAAACATTGGTGTCATTTCCATAGGTAACTTGCTGACTTTTGAAACATCTATCTCTCAACAGTTTAACATCATTTGTAATATTGCAGCTCGTCCATAAACATAAAACTATAAGAGACCGTTTGAGAGATTTGGGATTGAATTTCACCCGAAATTTTTTTTCCGAAATAGTTCAAAGCAAAGAATGGCAAGCATTTCGAGTATTTAAAATAATGAGATCGTGGGAGCGTTTTGTAAATTTCTGTTATGAGTAGTTCCCTTAGTTTTGTTTCATTATATAATGTTAATAAATATTTTGATGATGCGTTTCTACTTGTTATTTTATTTTCAAAACAATTTTAGCAACATAATTTCTCTTCCACCTTACAGGGCGAGCCAACAACCATCAACAATCATCAAAAAATGCTCATATCTTTGGAATGAGAAGAGATATCAGTTCGAGGTTTTGACAGGTCAATAAGTCATCGAATTTGGCTTTTCGTTAGCTAGTTATATTTATAGCATTGCATTTGAAATTTAAAAAAAAAATCATGAATAGAGCTAGGTGTTACATAACGCCCTCTAGTTGCCGATTGGAAAATTAAAAGTATTTTTGTTATTTGTTACTGAAATCTACATTCAATACTCTTTGCATAGAGTCTACGTTTTCGAAAACCGTTTCATGCATTATGGAGTTAGTCTTTTTTATGTCAAAGAAAGAGAACTTCGCCCACCTTTTCAGAATAGGTGATACAGAAAAATAATTCCTACAAGAGTTGTGGAATTAGGACAGTAGTTTCTAAATTTGATATTTTTTACCAGCCTAAATTGGGGATTATTTCGTAAACAATCCAATTATATTTTATAAGTGGCAGTTTGTGCCACCTGGCGGAAAACTATAGACTCAAAAACATTTTTAATCAGTCTTTTAGGGCAGATTTGCATATAAGAATTTTTCTCCCCAAATTCTAGGACATACGGTTTCCGAGATACGGCCGGTCGCCACCCTTATTGAATCACCCTGTATATATATATATATATATATATATATATATATATATATATTATATATATATATATATACATATATATATACATATATATATATATATACATATATATATATATTGAAGCTTGACATTCCTGTACATTCAGTAGGCGCAACCTTGCCGGACCACAGCGAATATACATTTTGCGCATATTCTATGATATCGAATGGTTCTTCCACAACGTTGAATAGAGAGAACAAGAAACTTCCGCTTGTTCACTGAACTGAAAATCGAATTTATCGACCGAGTTGTTTTTCAGGAAGAAAACTATTCGAATGCTGCGAATTTCGACGAGACACTAAAGCAAACAGACATCGAAAGAATTGATCGGTCTTCTACAGTAAGAAAACAGCAATACTTAAAATTAGGACATATTTTGAAAAGCACTGCACATAGAGAATTGTTTTTCGCAATCGTAGAACCATCTACATGTTCATTCATACTATGCCACAAATAGTTATTTGTAAATAGAAAATAGATACGTAGCATCATAATTTTTGTATATTATCCATTCGCATGGGAATTGTGCTTATATTTAAACAAAAAATTTGTACGAATTGTTTAAATATGTACTCATTATGTCTTAAAGTGAACTGGTGTAATATTACAACGAGTAAGAATTTTAAAACTTCAGTAAACTAGAATTATTTGACACTAACACAAATAAAAATTACTACACAAAATTTTAATTAACGATTAACAAAAATTCCGTGAAGCATTTTTGTTTTTGGTACTGATATATTTCAGTAATATTTTGTTGGCGTTTTGATATTCTTTCTTTATTGAAAAAGTTATGATATATCTGATATAGAGTGTCAAAAAATGTATTAAGAAGTAAACCCAGTTATAATCTCTAACATTAGCCCAACTCACAACCCAGCTAGATGCTGATATTTCACATTGATATTGTGAACTGCATGCAAACATTACATTATAAATCAGATGCATTTTAGAGTGAAATGCTCAATCTAAGTGTTAGTTATTGATATATTATTCTGATTTTAATTCTCCTTCCATAATTTAGCCTCCAAAGAGCGATCCTTGGTCTTCTAAAAAATCCATCTTGAATACACTTCTACAGGCCGTAAAGGCAATTAAAGGGGGAGTTCTTGCGCTTAAGGGGCAACTTATTAAGGGAGGAGGATATCTTCTAGTTGGAGGTGGAAATCTTGTTAAGGCAAAAGGCGAGGTCATTTCTAATTTGGGCAAGAAAATTGCGAGAACTGCGTTCAGAGATATACATCCGGATCATTCATCAGAAGTGCACGAAGGTAAGAAGAATTCGATATTTATTAAAGAGCGTATTAGATAGAGTACCTGTATTACCAAAATAAAAACATCTAACGTGTGGATAGTGACATATAGCGCCATCTCACAGAATTTTAAGGTAATAGGTAATTATCATCAACATATAGAACGGTTAAGGCTAGAAGACTGTCTAAGTTAAGGAAAACCCTACTTAATCGGGTATGCAGTCTTGGAAATCAACTCTTGTTTCTCTTCTAAGCTTTCGAGTGTTTATTGGCTCTTCATCAGGAACTCTACAATGATAAACAAGAACGACTTTATAATTAATGTTACCAACTTTTCCAAATTGATATACGTACGGTGCGCCAACATATAAAAAATTCACCGTGAAACAGAAAAAACAGAAACAAGAGTTCACTTTTATTCAGCATATATATATATATATATATATATATATATATATATATATATATATATATATATATATATATATATATTTTTATATATATATATATATATATATATATATATATATAAATATATTTATATTTATATATATATATATATATATATATATTTATATATTTATATATATTATATATATATATATATATATACTACAAAGAAGCAATTTATCGCGAGGAAATAGTATATGAAACAAGCAGAATTATCGGTCTTGCCCGCATATGTCGAAGCAGCCGTTGACACGTGTTTCGGACTCTTTGGTCCTCATCAGAACGGCGTAGCCAAGTATGCGATGGAAAACCTGGAATTGAAACAGCAACAACAAGCAGAATCCCCTGCTTCGGAAGACAATCACACATTTGTGGTACATTGTTCGAACTCTCCGGTTTGGGAGATTTGGTCAAACTCTGACCACGGAGGCGACTAGTGCCATCCGCGAGATCCTGGACCGTGGAAATAAACTACAAAGAGGAAATTTATCGCGGGCTAGACCGATAATTCTGCTTGTTTCATATACTATTTCCCCGCGATAAATTGCGAGGCAAGCAAAATAATCCGAGACTGGTCAATAACACTTGGTTCTAGAGTTGTGAATTAGATTTTTTCCGCTTCAGTCCTCTCAAATTAAACGAAAATGTTTTGAATTATATACTCTGAACAATACAACTGACACTGACAAAACATTTATTTGAAAATTTATCAGCCTTGTTAATAGATCCTAGAAATTTAAATTCGTACACACAAAATATTCAACTTACCTTTCTAGGAAGGTAAGTTTTCCTTTCCTCAAATCACTTTTAAATTGGAATACTTACCGATTAGGCAGTAAAAATAATTTATTCAATGAATTCGTATAAGTTTTCGAATTGTGAAATAATCTGCTCTCTTCTGCCATACCTACAGATAAAGGTTGACATTGTTTAAAATAACGAGATCAAAGTTCTCTTCTAGAATTGAAGACACTAATTTCTTTCAAATTGTATATTACTGAATCACTTTTTGTTCTGTATTCTTTTCAGATTTATAATGCAATTAGTTTAAAAGTTATTTATCGAAGACAATTTCATACTTTTCAAAAGAAGTTATAAATTCATCGTGTAAATTATTTGATTCAGTGTTCAATCTTTTCAGATGTTTCCTATGGTCACTATCATCCTGTTGCTGAAGAATATGGACCACCTTCTGGACCAGTACATGTAGACCACGATCATTTCCATCATGACTTTCATGATGCATACCCAGGTAATCTTGAGAATGTTCATAAATTTTCGGAAGAATCATTTCATAGCTTTCCATATAGATTCAATTTATGCACACATATTGTGATTATTTCATTCTTTCTTTTCAATTAATGTTGAAGTGATTACTTACTTATCACGTAAATGACTGAAAATTAAATATTTTTCTGTAAATTGAAATCAAATGTGACATTATTTAGTGGATTTTAAAACACGTTCAAAGTATGATGCTACCAATTTCGTCTATTACAAGATTTACAAGTTTTATATCTGCTATAAGTTAACAAAATTATTTAGATTCTGAATGCTATTAATGATATTTGTTCCAAATCTAGAAAATACACCCTGAATATATTAAGTTGGTCTGAGAAAATGATGAGTTTATTGATTTCATTCAAGTAACTTCATATTCCTACCCAAAATTATTTCACCAAGTGTTGAACAAATAACCATTAATTATTATTAACTGTTCTTTCATGATACATCAAACTATCTTAGTATTATCATGAATCGATCAAAATGTTGGCCAATTCACTCAATTTCATAAGTAGCTATTTTGACGTATAGTAAAATTTTCTCATTAACGTTAACTTCGAAGAAAATTTGGTGTTTTTTTAGCAGATTAGCATCGAAATTGAACAGACGATTAAATGAGAAAGTAGGGGCTGTCCGAAATACAGTAAATGAACGCTAAACGAGTTTCTCATAAAAATGAAAGTATTTTGTCATATATCGAGTAGCAGGTATGCTTCAACTGCTCAAGAAATTAATAGTTATGTATAATGATATTGGCATGAATTCTAATTATGGATTTAATAGTAGCTACAAGTCGTTTTATCTCGTATTAGTGAATGAAAAGAAAGTAGACGATGGGTTGTCGTTAGCTATTCAATGATTATAACGGTAGTTTCTATGTTGACACGAGTGGACCACATGACAGATTTAAATACACATATATCATTTATATAAATATATATATATATATATTTATATATATATATATTTTTATATTTATATATAATATACATATATAATACCTATATATATATATATATATTATATAATATATATATATATATATATATATTATATATATATATATATATATATATATATATATATATATATGTATATATATATATATATATATATATATATATATTAAATATAGCTATTTGATTACTCCAATATCAAGAGCCGCTATGCATTCCATCACATAGAAGTCCTTAGAGATGCATGGATGACTATTTGAAAAGAATAATAAGGGACGAAGACGTATTGCGAGCAAGTCCATCAAATTCAGAACCAAATGACAGGTCTACCTAAAGGCGTCGAGAGTGACGTTTGTGTCAGGATTGGCCGTGTTGGAAATTATTCTAACTCGAGCTGGGATATTAGATATTGCCACATCGCACATCCCAACCGCTGACGGATAGCCAACTGATTCATTCTCTTGCTGCTAACCGTAACGCAAACTGCTGTTCGAGTGTTTAATTTGTAAAATTCATTGTTTTGTTCACAGTTAGTGGTTCGTGATTTGTTTATTACAATATGTTCATATTTAGTGTGTGTTTTCTTTGAAACTTATGACAATATATATATATATATATATATATATATATATATATATATATATATATATATATATATATATATATATATATATATATATTTATATAATATATATATATATATATATATATTTATGAAAATTTGAAGTTTTCGAACCCTTTTTTTGATGGTCTACTTTGCGAGAATATTTGAAATGTTTAGTTCAATTTTCAGGGCAAGCTACGATAGTTTTTGGTATTTTTTATTATCGGTTTTTTTATTGAAAAAAAATTTGGTCATACCTATGTAAGGGCACGTTGAATCCAGTAGCGATGTAATTTCTTTAATATAAAAATGGCTGATGAAAAATTCCTAATTTCAACTTCGAAAAAATATCGTAGTATACCCTGAAAATTTAAATAAACTTTTCAATTATATATGTATATATATATATATATATATATATATATATATATATATATATATATATATATATATATATATATATATATATATATATATATATATTTAAATATAGTTTTAACGCTCATTTAATCACATTAATCAATTCTGCAGTTGAATATGTACGTCGATAACAAATTCATTATAGATAAGTAATTTCAAAAGAACATTAATTTATAAAACTGTTATATAACTTATGTGTGATTAAGCCAATAGAATTCGTGAATTTTTCATAGTTACTGCGTATTGATAAGTCAATATACCCTTGATGACGTGATATAATCGTTTTGTTGTTTCCCCTCGTGTCAAAACGTGAATGTTCTTATATTGACGATGTTTTGACGTTTGTTAAAAACTATATTTTTCATTCGTTATATAATCGTAACGAATACCAACTCGAGCAAACGAAAATAATCGATATACTGACCTCGTCACTCGGCGTATTTTTCGAAAACAGCTCGAGAGATGTTTCGCAAAAAAATACGTCTGGTGACTCGGAAGTATAATCGATTATTTTCGATGCTCTTGTGATATTATAACTGATAATTAATTAAATCAATGAAATTTCCTTATGTGCCTTTCATTTCATTCCAACTGTATGGATATTCCCCTATATTTCAATGGTGTTGATATGCCAAATTTCTAATGCAAACTAGTCGCTACATTTTACATTTATAGTATTGAACATTGAATGAAACTCAAGTAACGATTATTCATCAATTTCAAGCAGGGAAAAAATTGTTATTGGTTACTGAAAGGTATATAGTAGCACATTTATAGGATAATATATTGTAGTACTAACTCTTCGATACTAACGATCATCGAGTAATAAATTGTAATGCGTAAGGCCCGGTTTTTCAATGCTCGGTTGAAACTCACAGTTAGCTGACTATAGGTTAAGTTTAACCATCAGCTAAAGTTCCAACTAAGAACTATTGCGTTTCTCCTTCTAATGTTTGTCTAGGCTAGCAAACGGTCAGCTAGCGATATATTTGTTAACGTTGGTAGTACTGATGTTTCAGGGAGCACTTCTGATTGGTCGTTCCTCTTTTGCTGTCGATTTCGAAAATATATGTTTTGTTGTGTTATTGTTGATTATTTTATAATAAAATGGGTGAAACAAAAGCATTGAAGAAGAAAATAGTGGCAAACTTTAGTCCTTCTGATAGATCGTTGCTGTTAAAAATTGCAAATGGTTTCAAAGCAATAATTGAATAAAAAAACAGATTCTACTACTTGGAGGGAAAAAAAAGAAACTTGGAAAAAGATTTATGGAGTTTGAAATAATTTACCTATCTGTTATGGTCTCTATCTGTTGTTCAATTTGTTCTAATATATTCAGAACAGTTTCTTTTCTTAACCTAAATCTTGCGAAAAAATCCAATTCATCAAAATAGTCAAATGGATTACTTCTTTCTCTGACCACGTATGGCCTTCTTTGGTAATCAATGAAGTCTATTAATTTATTCTTCATCATCATCACTTCAAAAATCAAATGCTTCTATCTTTCGTAGAAAAAACAAAATAGAAAATCAGGTTACTGGTTACAAAGCAGTTGAACAAAATCGAATGTTCGGGCCGTTCGGGGTAGTTAACCTACGGAGCGCATGCGTCTGCAAGATAGCTTACAGTTAGCCATTTGACAAAGACTTTCAGGTGATAGTTACTCTACCCGATAGAATAGCAGTAGGTTAGCGCAAGATGAGAAGTGGAAAAACGGTTTACCTGAAGGTTATCGATTAGCCGAAAGCTAAATCACTTCAACCGAGCATTGAAAAACCGGGCCTAAATCCAAGACATTTAGTATTTCCTTAATTATTTTCCATTCAAATTCGAGGTATGATTCTTCTGAGAAGCCAATAATATTATTTAATTGATGGAGTGCATGTCTTAGTTCATAGAAGCTAACACATTTCTGACTTCGAATTTAAAGTTCAATTTGTTACATCTATCTACAATTCCTTTCAATTAACCACTGCACGTTCACGAAATACATAACCTAACATACATGACTTTGACTTTTAAAGACAAAACATCTGGAGTACAAAGTGGAATACTGATTCTCAAGAAAGCCCCATCTGGAAAGAATCTACATGGATCAGAAACAAATGTAGCATCGATTGCGACCATCGAACCTGATCCACATTTTGGAAGCATCGTTGGAAAATTATTATCAGCCGCGTCTTCATTAAATCCGGACTCTCCAGCTCCATTCACGGACTACAAAAATTCCCATCCACAACCTCATCAATATACGGCGGACGAAAACGGACACTCTGATGACAGTGACCAACATGATCAGGGTAACTTTGATTCTGATTTTGAGCTTGAACCAGCCTTTGATTCCCCTGAAGCGAATAGAATTATCGAGCCACAAAAAACGGGGTTGACAAAATTTGGGTCTCATAGTTTCATCGATGAAAGTCATGCAGATAGTCCACCTAAACCACCTTCAGCTGAACAAGCTCTACCCTATATTTCGACTGATAACTTCTATGTTGATCAGCAAAATTCACGTGATCACCCCCAGGTCGGTTCCACAGTTCATGTAAATAACGATTTCATCCAACAGCCGCCATTAGAGAGCCTTCATTCAGAATTCTCAAGCAACAACAAACCTAATACATTCCAATTCGATGCAACTCTTGATTCAGGTCATTTCGCTGAACCTCCGTCCAATAATCAGTACTTCCAAACCTTGAATACTCAATCTTCTATAGACAGTGTCAATTACATACCCCAATCATCAAATCATATTAACAGTGCTCAACTATTCGATCCTAGTCTTGCAGGATCATTATCTGAGTACAAAGGTTCTTCACATCAGGATTCATTTAACTCAATAAATCAGAGTCCACCTAGGAACAATAAACCCCACAGTTCTAACATATTCGATCATAATTTGTCGGAACCACCAAAAAGTTTACTCCAATATGATAACGCTCTAGAGTTTCAAGCGCCATCTAAATTCGAATTTGAGCAACCGCCATATTATCTAAGTCAAAGAAGTTTAATTGCCGGTGTTAAAATTAATCAAGATTTGAGAAATTTAATGGAAATAAAAGATAAGAAATATTCAGTTCCCACTTGGAGAGAGAACAATAAACCTCACTCAACTCAATCTTCAAGAAAGCCTCCTAATAATTACAACAAATATAGGGGAGTTGTTCGCGCTACCCCTATAGTAAATGCTCATATTATTAATCCTTCGTCTAACTTAGATCTACCTCATTTATCCACGAATCTCAAAAAATTCAACCCAAAGGTCAACAATCCTTCTAAATACCCGCCATTTATCGGAAGGCCTGTACCCCCAAATAAGTCATTCCATGGTCTCAGTCCTCCATCTAGTAATAAAAGTAAGCCATTCAATTCAAGCAAACCTGGAGCAGGCTCTAGTCAATCTTTCAGAGAGCAACCATTCCCTACAAGAAATAGAATTCACTCTCTGCCAAATTTTGACATAGTACAATCAGTTACGTACCAACTCGGACCAAATGGACCAAAGATGATATAGACTGACAAAAGTAAGAATCAAGTAAACTTTTTCTGAAAGAACTGATGACGCTTCGCTGCTTACAATCAAGTATTAACAGGTTTGATTAATCAAGAGCTTTCTCTATTTCCATTACTTCAAAATATAATTTTGACTTCTCTTACCGAAAACTCCATAATAAATAACACCATTCAAGTGCTTTTTAACAAAATTCGCATAACTCCTGCTTTCTAATATCAGTTCAGTTTCAAGCCTTATCTATAACAACTGTTGATTATTATAATATTTTCATTCTTCATATTTGATCAGTATGATCAAAAATTACAATTTTTTCAGAGATTTTGATTTGCAGAAAATATTTCAAGAAAAGAATTGAGGAAACTGTATTACATTATCATTATATATCAAATCAAAACATTTAATAGAGTTATAATAATTTGTTGAATACGTGTCTTTCTTCAGAGTTAACGCTGTCCACCATAAAGTCACTCAAATATTTTCCTTTCCTTTTTACTTCAAAAGATTGTAATACGTAATGACATTGAGTTACCAAATTAAAACAAATTTATTGTAATTTAACATTTGGATTCGAGATGACTAGAAAAAGGGACAATTTTCTTACAGTGAATTTAAAAAAAACTAAGATTCAATTTGAAATATATCTCTATTTTATGTTTATCATATTCTATGGCGTTCGAATAGTAAATTTAAGTACTTCTGCATTTCAAAATTTTAAAGGAAATAAACATCCATTAATTCATCTCAAAGTAACTGGTTTTTTTCTATATCCGTTGGAAGCTTACATCTCTGATGCTATCGCGCAAAATTATTAATACTTCAGCTTCAATGTTGCACTTGGAATATATTCATTTATTTGAATAATACTGTTGTTTACGAATTAAATTTCATAATATAATAGAAACAATATAATTAATATATTATAATTTTCTCTTCTGCAGGTACCGTTTCCAATTACGAATATGTAGATCCCTACTTCTAGATCATCTAGATCATCATCTAAGCCTATGGGATGCATGTAAATAGTTTCAAGATGATAAGATTAAATATGAATTTTAGTTGTTCATATGTTATTTATTTTTGTACATTGTTAAAATAAAACATTCGTTCGATAACATTTTTCATTTCAGTGTGAGTTGATTTTTGATGGATAAATCGATACGTATCAAAATGACAATAATGATTTTTAGCAGGTTTTCACTTTGAGAACCTGCTTATCAAAATGGGTGCGATTAGCAAAGTTGGACCTAGGACAAAGACAGTTTTTCGTTTCATGACTTTTAATGATGCTTGGCACCAAAAACTGAATTTCATATATATCTATATATATATATATATATATATATATATAAATATATATATATATATATATATATATATATATATATATATTATATATATATATATATATATATATATATAATGAAGTGAACTAGGACATTTATTTGAAACTAATCAAACAAACCTACTAGCGGAGCTGGTTATACGAGTTCACGAAACATCGAAATGCCTCCATATACCTTGGATGGTGTATGTTTCCTATTCATTTGCTACCTGTAAAAGGGATAAAATTGGAGCGCTTGTTACTTGCGGCGTGTGAATGTTGAATTACATCGAATTGATGTATATCAACTTTACTCTTGCTTAGCGAATATAGTAACCACTTTCGGGTGTCAGGACGTACGAGTTCTCGTTGCCGAAATGTTTTCTTCTGTCTGTAAGATGTGGTTCATTTGTTTCCGACTGGTGGCGCTGTGTCATATTTATATGCCATATAGTCACTGGAAGGAAAATATAACGTCGTTAGAAATATTTGGTTGGTTATCACTTTCGATGGATGGATGATACTGATGAGCCCCAAATAAGGGCGAAACAGACTGTCTATCATTTCCATTGATTGTGATAAACAACTTAATGTTTCTAACATACACCATCCAAGGTATATGGAGGCATTTCGATGTTTCGTGAACTCGTATAACCAGCTCCGCTAGGAGGTTTGTTTGATTAGTTTCAAATAAATGTCCTAGTTCACTTCATTTTATTGCAACGAACGTGTACCGATAACACGAAGAATTCTGTTTTCTATATATATATATATATATATATATATATATATATATATATATATATATATATAGATATATATATATATATATATATATATATATATATATATATAATGTTCCTACGCATGTAAGTAAGTTTATGTATTTTAGCGTTGTTTACACGATAAAGGGCGCAATTTAGTGTTGAAAGTTTGCAAATAGGTAGTTGCGTATGATATCTTAGATGGAATTTTTTATCGAATTGGTTAGGGGGTTGACCCCTTAGGGGGGAAATAAATCTTTTTTCCACTACAGAAAGCGCAATTTTGCAGAAATAGGGTTGGAGGTTTGTATCTAGGTAGTTCTGTATGATATCTTGGATAGGATTGATTTTGGTTCGAATTTGTTGGGGGCTTGCCCCACCAGGGAAAGAAATAAATCTTATTTACTCTATCTTACTTATAAAGGTCGCAATTTCGGAGTAATAGGGTTGAAAGTTTGTAAGTAGGTATTTTCGCAAGATATCTTGGATGATCTCTGGTTTTGGTTCGAATTGGTTGGGGGGTTGACCCCCCGGGGGAAATGATAAATCTTGCTTACATGATAAAGGCCTAATTTTGAAGCAATAGGATTTGAAGTTTGTGAGTAGGTAGTTTCGTATGGTATTTTGGATGGAATTGGTTTAGGTGCGAATTGGTTGGGTGTCGACCCCCCAGGGGAGGAAATAAACCCTGTTTACATGATAGAAGGCGTAATTTTGGGACCATACGGTTGAAAATTTGTAGGTAGGCAGTTTCGTATGATATCTTGTATACCTACTATTCATTGCGATTTGAATTGGTTGCGGGGTTGACCCCCCGGAGAAGGAAATAAATTTTGTTCACGCGATAAAGGGCGCAATTTTGTAGTAATAGGGTTGAAAGTTTCTAAGTACGTCGTTTCGTATAATATCTTGGATGCGATTGGTTTTGGGACGAATTGGTTGGTGGGTTGACCCCTCCGGAAAGGAAGTAAGTATTATTTACACATTAGAGGGCTTTTTTTTTAAATTTGGAACAAAAATCAATCAGGAATGAATAAATTTTTTAAACTGGATACGTTATGTAAACCTGCTTTTCTAATGCAGCTCCCTGCGATAGAGTTTTTTCTACTATAATATTCTGTTGCTTAGTTTTGTTATAATACTATTGTACCTGTTAGTGCCCAATCGTCTGTAATATATATTCGCGAAAATAAAGGTCAGCTTACGAACTTCGATTCGTGTTACGCCTATGGTAATCGGGCGATCACCAGCCCTTCGGACATCAAAGGTGTGCGTGCGATCTCTAATAATGCTATCCAATCCTCTATTTATCATGAGTTCACGTGAATCCGAATCTGCGAAATTCGTTCGCTCAATTGTCGCTAACCACTTCGCGGATCGGAACGGAACCACGCCTACGCCATTTATCATCATTTGGAACTATAGGCACCTGTGACAAAATAGTATATTCTGTAACAAGGTTAGAATGAAAATTCGATGCGAGTGGAAAAGTTCCGAACGCGAGCCGAAGGCGAGCGTGAGGAACCACGAGCATCACGAATTATATTTTCGAATGAAAACGTCACAGCAATAATTTTGAGTCAAGGCTAATGTTATTATTGCTAGCCAGTGTGAGAATATTATTCTATCACAAGGGAGAGAAAGTAAATACATTTAAATTGCATGGGGGCAGAGGTGTTGCAGAATATTTCTTCAATATCAGGAGAGGGAATTCCATCATTCTGTAATCAAATTTGATATCAGAATTGGCGAATTCTGTGATGATCGTGGAGAAACACTTTTCCTGCAATTTGGGCAAAAGGCGGACTTCGGCCGTCCGTGAAAACGAAATCAATCCTATGAAGGTTGAAAACGATAAACCACTTATTGGTTCAGTATTTTATAATACTGCAAAGAACTAATTGATATGCTGAGGTATTGATATATCAGTGAAATTCAAGCCAAATCATTTTTCTAATGAAATTTACGACTGTCTTCGCAACGATAGCCGAAATATCAAGTTTTATATTTCCGCAAAAATGTATATATAACCTTGCATTATTCGCTAACTTTTAGTATATTTTTGTATTGGTAACATGCCCTATTTTGATAGACATACCTCAAAATGCTAAAAATTTTATGGCGATATATTGTTTCTATGCCTACTGCGCAAATATTGCTCAAGTAAATATTATATTGGATGCCCTTTAAAAAAAAAAACTTTGCATAATAGCAAGTAAATCGTGAAGTTAGTTTTTTGAAGGTGCACAGCTCGCTTTAGTATTTTTTGTAAGCAATAACTCGTTTACTTATAACGATATACTTGTTTCATTTTCGCAAGGTCATTTTCATCTTTCAAATATTGTATTGACAAATTTCCTATCGACAGGGCTGGATTAACCCTGTCCGGGCCCCTAGGCAAGAACCCTGTCCGGGCCCCAGTTCTTTACAAGTTGATAAAGGGATGTATGTAAAAAAGATGATCTACTCCAGGTATCCTGTTACTTTAAAGTCTTATATGATATTGCAACAACATGGTTACTTTGACTTGATGCTACAGCATTACCTTACCTGACTCGTTAGTTTTATTGAAATGGTCTTAATGAATAGGTTATAGATCAGTGATGTATGATGGGTTAGGAAAAACAAATGAGACAGGACGCGGTTATTTTAAATTTAATCTTGTTAATCGCAATAACATACAATAAACGAAAGAAAACAGTTTTTTGAAGTGAAAATTGGAAAAAGTCAACTTCCAAGATATTTATTGCTTTCGTACAGTACAGTGTGTTTAAATAATAAGTTTTCTTACTTTTTTTTAAACAAAATCGTTTAGAACATTTTGAAAGCTGACCCTTTTTAATACATCATTTTCAATGGCCATTATCGATAATGAATTCAAACGAAGACAGTTTATTAGTTCTACTACTCGATAATAGATGGTTCTGTATGTATGAAGTATTTCATTAAATGACAACATTCGGCGAAAGAAAGCAAGAATATTGTTGAGGAATTTCATACAAATTTTCAAATAAAATGTTCATTCGATGAAATTTTTTTTTCTTGGTGCGTGCAAGGGCCCTTAGTCGATGCGGGGCCCCTAGGCAGTTGCCTACTCTGCCTAATGGTTAATCCGGCCCTGCCTATCTATATAGCTTTTTTATAGAACTCACTGGTGGAACCCGATTAGCTCATTAATAAAGAATTGCATAGTTTATTAGTCTACTAAAAGAATACTCGGAATTGAAAACGAAAGAACAGGTAGACAGTATAGACCCTCTGGGGCTGGGCCCTCCAATGTGTCAATTTGTTTTCATGTCTTGGAAGAAATACACCAGGATAATAACATATAAAGTGAACAAGGAAATGTCTTCAATAATTTAAAAATTATCAAACAACTTTCCAAGGTAGCAAAATATATGTATTCCGCAACGCAAAATCTGCATTCACAATCCAACAGTGAATTATAGAGAACGTCAAGTTATCCCGACTCAAGATATGCATATAGCTGTTTCGATCTTATTAGACCTCTTCAGTGCAGCTTATCTGACTCGGAGTGAATTAACTAATTCACAATTGGGGAACTCATTTTTCCCCAATACAAAACGCAGCCGAACTACTATATGGATAACAACGATATTGGAAAACAATAATTCACTGATCGAAAATGCATGAAAATGTCTACTCTGCAACAGTGGCTTATGTGATTTGGCGGGGATGTGTATTTAGCCCGGTCAATAAAGACATTTGAAATAACAAAAATTCTCTAAAAAAGCTCTAACTATATCTGCAGAACCTGTGGAGTTCGACAATTTTTAAGAAACCACGAAAGACAAGAAATATCTAGGTGAAAATGGCGGCACTCGAAAAATATTTTGTTAGTTTCGTTTTGACTCGGAAACCACTTCATATATCTACCGGAAAAGATATTTATATGAAAATTAGAAATAGTTGCAGAAGTTTACCCAAATTTTGATAATTTCGTTCAGCAACAAGAATAATCCCAGTACGAAAAAGCAATAAATATCTAAGTTAAAATGGCGGCGGTTGGGAAAATTCAACCAACTTTTTGATAGTTTCGTTCTGCCTCGGAAAATATATGTAGGTATATGAAAATTAGCATTATCAACGCAGAAATGGCGGCAGTTGAAGGAATTTACCCGAATTTTGATAATTTTGCTCAGCAACGAAAATATTTCCAGATACCACGAAAAGGCAACAAATATCGAAGTTAAAATGGCGGAGGTTGGAAGAATTCACCCAAATTTTGATAGTTTCGTTCTGTCTCGGAAACCACTCCAGATGTCAAACTTCAGCTAATTTGGTGTGATGCGAACCACTGGAGAAGTCAATAAGTAGCAGGAAGGATAATTTTGTAATTTACACAAATTTTGATACTTCGTTCTACAGCGAAAATAATCCCAGGTACGAAATTTTAGTTTATTTCACTCTATGGGAGCCGCTTGAAATGCCAATATGTACCGGAAAAAAAAAAAAAAAAAAAAAAAATATATATATATATATATATATAATATATATATATATATATTATATATATATATATATATATATATATATATATTATATATATATATATATATATATATATATATGTGTGTTCCATTTTTAAGATAAAGAAATTACTCATAAGTAGAATATAAAAACGTCTTTTGCATAAAAATCATAAGAGATTAGTATAGGGAACCCTGATATAGTTTTGAAAGGAATCTAATTCTGCATCAAATTATGTCATCGTATACAGGATGTTCCATTTATCTTTGGGAAGTTATTCCATGAAAAATGTGCCCAAACTTAGATGCAATTTTTTGCCACTCTGTACAATATTGAAATAAAATTTTATGTGGAAGTTAACTTTAACCTTTCAGCTAAGCAGTGAATTCAGTAACGAGCAGCTCGTTACATGTTACAGGGTGTGAACAATTGTTTAATTATGGTCTGTATTTTTTAATTTATCAAAATTACTCAGAAACGGTCACTCTTAAGTATAGGGATATATCAGTAACCTACCTTTATTTGGTCTATAGTATCTAAAAATTTAAAAAAGTATAGGGTGTTTCATAAGAAAAAATATAACTTTGATATGTACCTTTTTTGCGTCACCCTGTATATTTCAAAATAATTTTGAAATATGCTCCTCCTGGACCTACATATGACTGTGCTAAATTTTTTTCCCTACTCTTTTTATTTCTCATAGAAACACCGAGGTGAATGGGGTGGGCCACCTTGTATATATATATATATATATATATATATATATATATAAATATATATATATATATATATATATATATATATATATATATATATATATATATATATATATATATATATATATATAATATATATATATATATATATATATATATATATATATATATATATATATTATTTTTCACTTGTATATTATTTGTTGATTCTACCTTAAATAAGGTTGCTATGAACACACTCATTATGCCCTAGGGCGTTATGAGCGAGCATTATGGATCATAACTCCAGCTCATTGTACGAGGAGAAATAAGCAATTTCAATTGATTAAATACTTCATAATCCTTGCCGTATAAGGCTCTGGATTTCTCCGGCAAAAATAACGCAGCTTTGGCTGCATTTTCTATGATATTCTTGAGTAAATTCATTTTCATTATCATTATTTCTATAAGACCACACAAAGAAAGCAGCAATGATATTCACTAAATATGATGACAAAAATATTCACAGACTTCAAAATATCAACAAATGACATGCGTACTATGAGAAGGAAAATGGAAAGTAGAGCGATGAACCGATTTTGCAATCGATTTTGATTATAATAAAATAATTTTTCCGTGAAAAATAAAATATTGTATGCACCTCGTGCGTTACTAGATCTCAACGCCCATTGGGCAACATTCCGGACGTTAGGTTCCATATAACGTACTTGGTACATAAATAACTATTTTGTCATTATTTCGGTTAAAATACGATTAAAAAGATTGTCAGTTGTTTTTCAAATTGAAGTCTTGTTGTAGGGAAATTTAAATTGAAGTTCTTCCGAGATAATTATCATCATACGATTCAAATCTGGTCCCTTCTTTGCAGCACACCACTGTTCTACTTATTATAGCACTCCACGTCCTCGCCGGTATCGTGGTTGAACGTAAATATTCACAAGAAATTCAACTGTATTCTATTAGAAGGTTTCATTGTAGCGTTACCTTCGGATCTAGAAGGAAAGTTGTTTCGTGGAATAACAGAATCGATTGAAATTCCGTGCTAAAAACTCCGCTCCAGAAAAGAATCTCTAAATTGGAGCTCTAGTTTTGTGACAAAACGAAGTCATTTAAGCGTTTCAGTAAGTAAGAAAATATATTACTTTTTATTAGAGGGAAATTTATTTAGGACATCTAATGAAAATACTGCTAGCTTTTAGCTTTTCCCAAACAAAGTTCTTTAATTCACGGAACAAATGCCTGTAATTTATGAAATTTTGACTTGGCTCTGTTTCTAATGAATTTCTGTAACAATTTACAGAATTATTTCAGCGAAATATTAATTACTATGCACACCCTATTTCTTGTTTCTTCAATGAACTTGACAGTAATTTTCAGGCATTGTTTCTAAAAACTTTATATCGAAAACTAATCATTTTTCAACATTCCGTGCTTCTTTTAAAGCTGAGAACTGACAAAATATTTTAAATTCAAAATAAATATTTCTGAGTGTTTGAGACTAATGAAGAACCATTGTAATTTAATGAAAATAAGTACTCTTTTGAGTAGCCATTTGGTATTATACAGTTCTTTATGGCAATTTTTAATCTCAGAAAGAATACTTGAGTATTTTCGTTTTGAAATAACATATAATTAATTTTCTTAAAACAACAAACATAGATACATATACAATTTCATTTAGTTTTATTATATACGAGTATATATATATATATATATATATATATATATATATATATATATATATATATTAATATATATATATATATAAATATATATATATATATATATATATATATATATATATATATATATATATATATATATATATATATAATCTCTTGATAATTATTAGCAATAACAGGCTGGTTGAATCTTAAAAAACTCGATTTTATTAAAGAGTTGACGTTTTACTTCGATATTCTTAATTGAAATTTCTTTGACATTTATTGATGTGAAAAAATTGAAAAAATAAGGCTGCTTTGTCTTGCTAGTTATTTATTATATACTATTCAGTCTAATATTAACATTCAAAAATGTTATGATTAGATGGTAAGGGAAACCAAAGAAACCTTTACTTACGTAATGTTTGAAAATAAAAATAATAGGGTATTATTTATCTAACAACAAAGAAATGAGTCATGGGAAAACATTAAAGATGTGGAGTAAAATTATCGGTATAGTACGTTTATATGGAAGCAGCCGTTGACACGTGTTTCGGACTCTTTGGTCCTCATCAGAACGGCGTAGCAAAGCATTGGATTGAAAATTTGAAGATGAAAATAGTACAACAAACAAAATCCTCTGATCAAATCTGTTGTACTATTTTCATCTTCAAATTTTCAATCCAATGCTTTGCTACGCCGTTCTGATGAGGACCAAAGAGTCCGAAACACGTGTCAACGGCTGCTTCCATATAAACGTACTATACCGATAATTTTACTCCACATCTTTAATGTTTTCCCATGACTCATTTCTTTGTTGTTAGATAAATAATACCCTATTATTTTTATTTTCAAACATTACGTAAGTAAAGGTTTCTTTGGTTTCCCTTACCATCTAATCATAACATTTTTAAATGTTAATATTAGACTGAATAGTATATAATAAATAGCTAGCAAGACAAAGCAGCCTTATTTTTTCAATTTTTTCACATCAATAAATGTCAAAGAAATTTCAATTATGAATATCGAAGTAAAACGTCAACTCTTTAATAAAATCGAGTTTTTTAAGATTCAACCAGCCTGTTATTGCTAATAATTATCAAGAGATTAAAAATAGATCACAGGCAACAACAATTCGAATAAATATATATATATATATATATATATATATATATATATATATATATATATATATATATATATATATATAAATATATTTGTTTTTTTCCGGACGTAACATAGTTATTTTTGCTTTGAATTATTTATATACTTTTCTTGTTATAGTGAATATCTTAAATTGTTGGCATTTGATTGATATCAGTACTTATACATCTGATGCTTGACTTACACATTTGAAAGAGATGTTTAATTCGACTTAGAGACAGTGTCAAAATTTCAAAACATACTCAAAAGTCATTCTAACATTGAGTTCGATTGATTATCATTTATCTAAACGTCGATGAAAATTAACCATATTTCATTGAAACCAATGAAACATTAGTGATAGTTATCAGACAGATAAAATAATTATGAGACTATCCCCCAGCGAAATATGGTTAGGAAGCCTGAAAAGAAACCTTTTTTTCAAATGGTGGAATGAAGTATATGTTTTACCTCCTATTCAATTTTGAACTTGGTATTAGAACGTGAACCAATTTATAACTTCAAATAAACATAACCAACTCTTTCACAGTACTCAGAGAAATATTTGGATTTACATCCACGAACAACGTAGCATTTTTCAGTGAAACTAACATTAACGTCTTCCACTTTGCTTGTATAAGAATTTGAGTTTTTCATACATCCTGAACTATATATTAAAAAGTTCATTAGGTAAACGATAACATTGTACTCTATATTTTTAGATATAAATTTTTAGTTTGCAAGCATGCCCTTAACACTCTATGCAGTTTCCGATGGACCTCCTTCACTAGCTGTTCGTCAATTACTGAAGGTCCTAGAATTGGAGCACACCCTGATCAATGTAGATTTTGGTGCTGGTGAGCATATGACAAATGACTACGCAAAGGTAATAAATTCAATAACAAATAAAGAAGTCAAATAATTCACAGAGTTTCTAACAAAAATTAAATCTAATTTGATTTAAAACTTGAACCTTCAATAACAGTTGAAGCATGCAAAGCAGATGTTATCATAATAAATGAAATAAAAACAGCCTACTCGTAAGAGATTCAGATATTCTAAATTTTTCAAAAATTTGAACAATTGATACCTACTAGAATTTCATATAATAATTTCGAATTCAGCGACTTTAACTAAATGAATGAAATAAATGAATATATATATATATATATATATATATATATATATATACATATATATATATATATATATATCTATATATATATTTTATATGTTTCACTATATAAAAAATATTTAGATACTGTATTTAGCAGTAACGAATAGCCGACGTGTTTCGAGTTATGAACTCATTATCAAGACTGACTACAGGAGAGTATTGCATCCTATTATATAAAACAGACAAAAGCAAAGGTGATACCTGAATATCAGTTTGTTCGTTTACAAGGGGTAATTGACTATTATGGGCGGAACTTATTTCGATAATTTCAAGAAGGTCAAGGCGCGAGAAATTCTCGAAATAAGTTCCGCCCATAAAAGTCAATTACCCCTTGTAAACGAACAAATTGATTTTCAGGTATCACCTTTGCTTTTGTCTGTTTAATAAAATAGAATGTAATACTCTCCTGTAGTCAGTCTTGGTAATGAGTTCATAACTCGAAACATGTCGACTATTCGTTACTGCTAAATACATTATCTAAATATTTTTTATATAGTGAAACATAAGCCAAGTGTTTTTTATTTTAAAGTTTATACTTTATTCTTTATGATGTTTCACCAAGTGATGAGCGAGAATTCAATCTCATATATATTTATATATATATATATATATATATTTATGTATATATATATATATATATATAGATATATATATATATATATATATATATATATATATATATATATATATATATATATATATATATATATATATATATATATATATATATATATATCTATATATATATATATAATTATCTATATATATATATATAAATATATATATATATATATATATATATATATATATATATATATATATATATATATATATATATATATATATATATATATATATATATATATATATATATATATATATATATATATATATATATATATATATATATATATATATATATATATATACAAATGAAAAAAACACCACTCTCACAACTCCAATGGTTTCGAATTTTTATTTGCTAACAGCTACCGGTTTCGCAAAATTTTCTTTTGCGTCCTCATGCACAGAGGGCTGTAAAAGATACATTTAAAATGAAGAGCAATGCAGAATTACAACTTCTCAATGACTTACAGTGGACCACAGGGGTCACTTTGTGTGTCAAATGAAAATAAGCACAATATAAAAAGTGAAGTGTTGGTTGGATACAATAATGGCTCTTTAAATTTAAAAGACAAATACAAGCTTAAATAAATAACTACGATATTCACATGCGGACATTAATAAAAGACAGAAAAGATGAAAATCTGATGATCAAGCACACTAGACAATGCGACAACGGCGCAACAGAACGACTAAACTAACTTGACGTTGATAATTGTCAGCAGGTAGATCAAATAGTGTAGTAGAGAAATATATATATATATATATATATATATATATATAAATATATATATTGTTGTATCTAAACTTGGATTTATAATCACAAAAATAACATTAAGTATTGAAAATAAAGAGAATTTTTTTTATTAATATTTTGTAATTTTTGGAAATTTACATTCATGTATTCTTCCTTATTAGATAATCTGTACATTTTACTGCACAAACATTGTGTGATCTGTTCATTCAATTTATTCTTATTTGATGTAGAAAAATCCCCAGAAGGAAATACCTGTATTAGATGACAATGGTTTTTTCCTAGGAGAAAGGTGAGTATCATATGACAACCTTGGAATTAATGATTTTAGATACTGATTATATTTGTGGTTGAAGTTTGTTCTTATTATGTAATTTGACCTTCGAAGTAATTTTCATGTTTTTTATTCCAATACCGAATAGTTTTCAGTGTATTTAATACAAATTATTATATATATATATATATATATATATATATATATATATACATATATATATATAAATATATATATATATATATATATATATATATATATATATATATATTTATATATATTTATTTATATAATTATATATATATATATATATATATATATATATTTATATATATATATATATATATATATATATATATATATATATATATATATATATATTAATATATATATATATATAGATATATATATAGATATATATATATATATATATCTTGTTGCCTGTGAACTATTACTAATCCTTTGATAATTATTAGCAATAACAGGCTTGTTGAATCTCAAAAAACTCGATTTTATTAAAAAGTTGACGTTTCGCCACGATATTCGTGGCTTTATCAAAACTTTTGAGCAAATTGAAATTTCTTTGACATTTATTGATTTCAAAAATTTGAATAGAAAAAGACTACTATGTTTCACTAAAATTTTTCGGCTGTGGCCGTTCTTTGTTTTTTATTACGTGCTATTCAGTCCAATATCAACATTCAAATCTGTTATTATTAGATGGTAAGGGTAAAGGTTTCTGTGGTTTCCCTTACCATCTAATAATAACAGATTTGAATGTTAATATTGGACTCAATAGCACGTAATAAATAACAAAGAACGGCCACAGCCGAAAAATTTCAGTGAAACATAGTAGTCTTTTTCTATTGAATTTTTTTCAAATCAATAAGTGTCAAAGTAATTTCAATTTTTTTTAAAAGTTTTGATGAAGCCACGAATGTCGTGGCGAAACGTCAACTTTTTAATAAAATCGAGTTTTTTGAGATTCAACAAGCCTGTTATTGCTAATAATTATCAAGAGATATTATATATATATATATATATATATATATATATATATATATATATATATATATATATATATATATATATATACATAGAATGAACTTTAAAGGACAGTTGACATGTTTCATTCAATTCTGATAATAATTTCATATCTAAAATTTCATTATGCAAATGGTACGAAGATGATACTTTTTGTATTTCTACCGTTACAGATAGGCAATTAGATAATTTCTCCAAATGAATAATCACTTTCAACAACTCGATTCAATTTACAGAAATAGTAGAAAATAAAAAAGGCACCTTAAATTTTTCAAACGTTCAGATTTCTAGTAATGGAAATTATCTCACTTTCAACATTTATAGAAAACCGACCTTTACAGATACTTTAATTCACCTGATATATATAAACACATCAAAATAAAACTCTGTGCTTTTCTTCCTTTCATATGTAGGCTTTTCGCTATTCCATTATCAGAAAAAACATTTCAAATAAAAGTTTATTCAATAAATCACCAATAATGGTCACGATAAAAGTCTTATCGATAAGCTCATTGAGGAAAAACGACTAAGGAATCTGTTGCATTTAATATACCTCACGTCAACTATTAATGAAATATTTGTTCAACAAAATTACACATTAACAGATTATCAAAAAATAACGTAAAAAGCATTTTTCAAATAAAAGGAAGTTTTTATCATTATTGGTCGGTAGTAAACAAAAGGCTAACTATATTGAACAAACAGAAAGGAATATAAACATTCGTGTTGATCAACATAAAAAGTCAATTCTTCAAAACAAAAACACCACTGGCTTCACCAAAAATTGTATCAAATTTGATCGTTTCGTAGGTCTCAATAAACCCCAATTGTTGCATTCAGGTAATAAAGGAAAGCGTCTCGACCTACTCAAAATTCTCGAAATAAGTTCGGTGCATAACAATAAATTACCTCTTGTTAACAAAACACCTTTACTATTGTCTGTTACTCTCCTGTAGTTAGTATTGATAACTTGGAACATGTCTACTTTCCTTTTCTGTTAAATACGGTATCTAATTATTCAGTATACATATATATATATATATATATATATATATATATATATATATATATATATATATATATATATATTTTATATATATATATATATATATAATATATATATATATATATATATATATATATATATATATATATATATAATATATATATATATATATATATATATATATATATATATATATATATATATATTATATATATGTCAGAAAGATTTCCGCGGTCGGAAGTATTTTGAAAATTTTGGTTCACGGAATGAACCGCGTGGAAGATTTGAAAAAAAATCTCGACGTTTCGGCTCCTTTTACGAAGCCATCTTCAGGAGAATTAGAAGGGGAATAATTCAGAATCGTGGCCTCAATCTGGCCTACTCCACGATTCGAATTAGGAGGAATCGGAAACAAATACGATTGCGTGGTCTCAACCTGCCTACTCCACTAACCGTACTGCTTTCCTGTCAACTCTGAAGTCTCAACCCTGCCTACTCTTCAGAGTCAACTGATTCTCTTCTAATTCTCCTGAAAATGGCTTTCGCAAAAGGAGCCGAAACGTCGAGATTTTTCAAATCTTTCACGCGGTTCATTCCGTGAACCAAGTTTTTTCACATATTATATATATATATATATATATATATATATATATATATATATATATATATATATATATATATTATATATATATATATATATATATATATATATATATATATATATATATTATATATTTCTGCCTATACCTAAGTGTATGCCTCACTATTAAAATATATTTTTTTTAGCAATGCTATATTGCAATATCTTGCTGATAAATACGGAAAAGGAGATGAACTTTATCCAAAAGATGTTCAAAAAAGAGCCATAGTAAATCATAGATTATGCTTCAATCTTTCTACCTATTACCGATATATATCTGAATATGTCGTAAGTTCAATTGAGAATCCTCAAAATTTGAATAGCTACTTACTGATATTCTAATATTTTTCAGATGGCCCCTATATTTTTCGACTACGAGAGAACTCCACTCGGATTGAAGAAAACGCATATAGCTTTGGATAATTTTAATACCTATCTTCAACGATTGGGATCAAAATATGCAGCTGGAGGTAGGTTCTTCAAATATGTAGAGAATTCTATCACCTAATAATAAGTTTCATCACAAGAAAGAAACAATTGGGTTAAGTTCCACTGTTATTCGTTTAAATATATTGGACAATGTATTTTCATGCATAGATTGTTGGATTTCTATTGCCTATAGTGAAAAAATTGAAAAGAAGAAGCTGAAAAATAAAATTTAAATTAGTAAATCAATAACAAGTTGAAATAAAATATACACTTCGTTCCGGTGCTTTTGGTATATTTGACTATTCTTGTAAATTCTGTATTCACTTTATACTGGTTCACATACCGAGTGCTGCACACACTCAAAAAACAAGGAAAATAACGGAGAAGTGATGCTTATTATCATGAGTCAAATCAAAACTTTGTATCATTTAAGGAACAAGTTTAAACTAATTGACTAGTGAAGAATTTGTTTTGAGTAAAATGGATGAAGTGAATGAAAACATCTATTAATACAGTTGAGTTCAAAACAAAACATTGAATTATTTTTAGGTTTTTTTTTGGGAAAATACCTGTATTGCTATGAGTTATTATTTAGCAATTTTAAGTTTTATATTTTTTTATTTTTCTCATTCTTTGATATATTACCAATTTTGAGTTGGGTGAAAGAAATTAGGAAAGTATTTTTCAAAATATTGTATTTTACGAAATATGTTAAAGATATGCAAAATTGAAGGTTTCGAATAAGTCTGATATTTTTTCATTATTTTTTTGCAGATCATATAACTATTGCCGACTTCCAACTTGTGACAGCTACAATGTGCTTGGAAGCCATAAATTTCGACTTTTCCAAATACGACTTAGTGGCAAATTGGTACAACACTTACAAGAAAGAATACCCAGAGTTGTGGGCAATTGTTGAGTCCGGAATGATGGAAATTAGTGCATTCGAGAAAAATCCCCCAGATTTAAGTCACATGACACACCCTATTCATCCAGTGAGAAAATAACTCACTGCAATATCAGAGATAAAATATTAGTTTTTACAACCAAAATTGCTGGATATTTTGTAGATTACTTATTTATGTAAATGGAAAAAATTTACGGCAATCCATACTTTTGTAAAAAAAATTTCTAACTTCAGAAAAATCATTCGTTTTCTTTTATATGTGAATTGGCCTTCTTATGAGAGATGAGCTATTTCAATTACTTGCAAAAACTAATCGATTAATTCAATTTACAAACAACACAATTAGTTAACAAAATAGAGAAATTTCAATATTCTGCATTTATATTACCCTTTAAATATCCTGTAATATCATATTTCATCAATCAAAAGTTCTATGAAATAAGAACACTTTATTCTAATTTAATTTCCACTATATTCACAATTAAATGATAATTATTATTTCTACAACACAGTGTCTTCATCAGATTTAGTTACAAACTAATTCTGAAAATATATCATAGGAATTAATAACACGGGGTTGCATTTCTGATTCCCAGAACGGTATAACAAGTTGTTTACTATTAAGAGGTATCAAATACCAGATTTAATGACGGAAAATTACCATGTTCAGTTTGCTCATTGAGTAGAAGGTCTAAAATTTGTTTCAAAATTTCTATAGATTCTAATGAATTTAATTTTTGAGACTTATTTTCGGTACCTATGTAAAACTTTAAAATTATGTTTGAAATCATGTGTTTCTTCTATTAAATGGATAGAATAATGGGAGCACCTCTTATTATTGACATAACTTCTTTCGTATTCTTTGATTTTACTATGAAAAGATATTCCCGTCTGACCTATATAAAACTTAGGGCATGAATTACACTCTCGTCTATAAACTCCCGATTTATTATGTTTATCTAATTTCGGTTTATTGTTTTTAATGATTGTACTTGAAGAGTTGGTTATAAAAGCTAAATTATGATTATTAGTCAAAAATATTTCGAAGACTTCTGGAAATAACAATCAATATACATAAAGGAATTAATATAAAAAATTATACGACACTACCAGCTTTTTATTAAATCGAAAAAGTAAAAGTATTCAATCTAAACAGCTAGTTTATCTGGAGAAATCATTAATGATTTTCTTAATAAAGCCTCATACGAAAAATACCTTCAAGCATAGGTAAGATATTGACTAATGTTTTTTTTTCATGCATATACTACAATTAGGTTTTTTAAGGTTGCAGTAATAATATCAACAATTAGTACTTATCGGGCTGATGAGATCCATTAAATGAAAATTAGTGATTGAAATAGCTTACTTCATCGACCAGCAGAAGCTATCTAGTGTATCGCAATATTGTGATCTGGGTGTTACAGTCACTGAGAACTTAAATTGGTCTATCCATATTTCAATTACCGTGTCCAGGGCAAAACAATTTACTTATTTACTATCCAAAACTTTCGCTGGATGTGATATTGCCACAAGCAGGACTCTCTACACAACTTACGTGCGACCTATTCTAGATTATGCGGGCCCAGTTTAGTGAGCAAATCAGATCAGAGATCAGGAACTCTTAAAATTTGTACACCAGTGGAACACACGTATTGCGTTTGGCAGAATTTGCCTGGAATTACATAATAGGCTGCGGTTGTTTGCCTTCTTTTTCGGAACGCAGGTTAAGGGGTGACTTGATAATCACATATAGAGCGCTTCACTCTCTCTCCGGTGCAGACATGGCGTACCTCTTTCCACTCAATCAGAATCGGGCATTGAGAGGACACTGCTAGAGGCTGACCAAAGAGAACTTTAGGACAACAATGGGGAGCAAATTTCTCCGCAACAGACTCTTCGAAACCTGGAATCGGCTTCCCTCTGAGATTATGTTATCGCAAACGGTGAATTCCTTCAAGAGCTCTCTGGATAGATGGTCTTACCTTCATCGTTAATAAATTTAGTTTCAATTTCAGCTCATTCGATTTGTTATTCAGTTTATATGTTTGTATCACTGCTCGAATACTTTCTTTGTTTTAATTTTATGTTTATATATTTGAGTTTATAGGTTAACCTTAACTCTTATTTTTTGTAATAATGAGAATAATAATAATAATAATAATAAATAGACTTTTCTGAGGGATGATAATTCACCGTGAGCCAACTCCTTCATGCTTGGTAGAGGGCAGAACTGTACTGATACCGAAATAAGGTGATTTATAGGACAGCCGAAGAACTACCGCCCAATCACATGTCTCGGCACGCTGTATAAGATTTTTACAAGTGTTCTTCAAAACCGGATTCTGGAGGTCATGAGACCGGCGTGGAATCACGTCTACGAATAGAGAGTAAGGTAAGGAGTACAAGGGTGTGAGGATAACTTACTGATAGACAAGAGCATATGTCAAGATGCGAGACACTACAAGCGCAACCTACATACATCATGGTTAGAATACGCGAAAGCTTATGATACATCGTCGCACAGCTTAATAATACGACCGCAAGAAATACTCAAAATCTACCCTAATATCGTCTATGTGATGAAAAATATTATGGCGCTATGGAAAACTAAGTTTGCCATTCGATCAGAAGGTCGAACCACCTATACGGGATGGGTAACATATGGGCAAGGAGTTTTTCAGGGAGATTCGCTAAGCCCATTATTGTTCTGTATAACACATCTAACATTAACTGTTGAGTTGTGGGCTAGCAGAATAGGGTACAAGGCTGGGCCACCAGGCAGAAGAGAACACCTAATATCACATCTTCTGGACATGGACGGTTTAAAGCTTTACGTTCCTTCCGAGGCATCTCCGCAACAATTGCTGAATATTGTTGCTGAATACACTGCAGCAATAGGAATGTCATTCAGGTTGGACAAATGTGCTGTCTTTTATTTAAGCAGAGGGAGAACTGAAGAAGCAGGAGAACATATCGAATTAGAAGGGTGAAATATCATTCGTCACCTTGAAGATCAAGAAACTTACAAATTTCTTGGAATGCAACATAGGGGTGCTCTGGAGACAACCAAAATCAAGGATGCCTTAACAGCCAGATACAAAAAGGAGCTCAGAGATATATGGAAATCACAGCTGTCCGGTAAAAACAAGGTTTCTGCTAAAAACAGCTTGGCAGCCCCGATAGTCACTCTTTCGGGGTGGGTAATGAAATTCTCGATCTCCACAAGAAAAGTAATGAACATGAATCGGAGCCTGCATCCCAATTGCTCGACACAAAGAATATACTTTCCTCGAACGCAGGGAGGTAGGGGTTTGCAAAGTTTGGAATACCAACACCATCAACAAAAAACCTTGGAAATGGCAATAAGGATATTAAGAAGTGAATACTCGCTTCTAAAAATGGTAGCTCATCATGAAATCAGGAATCAAGGAGCGTTCCTATTCAGAGCTGGACAGAGAGCCTTGGAAAAGCTCAATATGACCGGTATATAAATTGAGCCAGAGCTAGCAAGAACAACGATCACGCCGGCCGAACAAATGAGGACTGGGTAGGCAGATGAGACAGGCACAACTGAAGACACTACTCGAAGATCATATGAGTTAAAATCTGCACTTCAAATATCACAGGAATTTGGAAGAACAGGGCCTGTCGGAAGAATTATCCTTGGCCTTTTTGAAGTCGGCTGGGCTTAAGTCGGAAACGGAGGGATTTTTTTGTGGCTTGTCAAGATGAAGTGATAAATACAAGATGGTATAAAAAGAACATAATGAAAATGGACACCCCTACAACTTGCAGAGCATGCCATAGTCAGCAGGAAACTCTTATGCACATCCTGTCTGCTTGCAGAGTCCATTCTCCATCAGGGTATATAGAAAGACATAATGGGGCGCTCCAAATTATCTACTTCCATCTGAGAGAAGTTTATGGTATAGACAAAGAACCAGTGCTACCATATGTTCCATTAAAAATTGAAGCGGATGTTGAGCTCGCATATACTGGAAATTTGCTTTTCAAAAACTCGGCAGATCCACGCAATAAAGCCAGATATAGTACTACTGGACAAAGAGCTCAGAGAATTGTTTGTTGTCGAGTTTTTGTCTCCTGTCGAAAATAATGTGGTGATGAAAGAAGAACAGAAAAGGGAAAAATACGGAGATTTTATGTTCTAGCTGAGGACACTATACCCAGGGCATAAAATTAGGATGGTTGTTTTAATCATAGGTTGTCTAGGCGGAATGGAAGCTAACTATGTGACAGAATTAAAAAAATAATAATAATTACCGATAATCTTGTATGAAATATGTTAGAAATACATAAGTAGTTACCTAGACTATATTTCGAACGAATTGCGAATTTTAATCTCTCAGAATATCTAACACACTTTCCGAAGAAAGGGTAGTATATTAACTAAAATGAGAAATTTTTAATAATTCCAAATCCAGAAACATATTCTAGACAAATTTTTTGTAGATCTTCTGTTAGTCTACTTGTTGATGCAGTGGGTAACATAAAAACTTCAAAACTATGGAGGATAGATATCCTATGTAGTGGCTGAGAGCTGCATGGACGACTTCATAAGAAACAAAGTAGCTAAAAAACATGAGAAATATATTAGGTATTAGATAGCAAGCCGAATTGAATCAATTAACAACGTTTGAGAGTAATTAATTGAAAAAGAGAGGTTATGAGTATTATATTGCGCACAGCTTGCTAAACACATACGCATATACCAATACAGATGACGCGCTTGCCTAGCAAAAGTTACTCACGCCTTTTTTGGCCTAGCTTTTATTTCCAGGTGTATAGATTGTAACTTGGGATAAGTTTAGTTTCAAATATTTCAAGGAAAGTAAATAATCCAAATCTTTTCACAAAAAAAATCAGAATACTAATTTAGACGTTAATTTAATTACTGCAGTTAACTTATCAGTTCAAATGTAACTTATAACATAAATGAATAATATTAAATTGTAATAAGTTGAAGCTATATATACATTTTGCATGTTGTAAACTTCGTTTTTGAGATTCTATTCAATGGTAGTCGAGATGTGTATCTACAGTTCTCTAAATTGTAATTCAACCTGACTGTTAATGACGAATAATGATGTAATCAACACAAATGTGAAAAATTACTTTAAGGTCTGTTATCTATAGATAAGAAATATTGTGCCAGTATAGAGAACAGTGCAGTTCCCTATTGCGAAATGAACGGTACTGAAAAAATATGAACATAGTTAAAGTGTCCGTGGAGAGCCTCGATGGCAAGCAAAACATCTTGTACGATTATGATAAAAATGTGCCCACAGAGGAAAATATCGTACGACTACTTGCAAAATTTGAGATGGTAAGCTTCATAAAAATTTCACTAACAAATTTGAAGTCGATTGTTTTATTGGCAGTTATAGATAATTTTTTTCTATATTTATGATTCTGCTAGTCCAGAACTGGTTGAAAACTCCATATTCGGAAATACAAACAGAAAAAACTACTTCCATCTTTCTAATAGTTTGCCCCGAAAAGAATAGATCAGTGCAGTGTATCAAAAGTCAACAGAGAAGTGCGGGAGTGATTTTTAAATCCTATATTTGTGGTTTTTATTGAGTTTATTATACATATATATATATATATATATGTATATACATATATAATTTTTCCCGGTATGTTTTTCACCTCAACACCCTCCGTATTAAGTTAAAGGGTTTAAAATTTGAACGTGTATTAGCATGATGTTAGATGAGGTGCCTTTTGTTGTCATATTTTCATTTCTTGATTTTTCGTGGTTTTTTAGATTTTACGACCTTTCACAACTTTCACAAATTGTGTTAGATGTTTGAAATTTGGTACGTCGGCTGATTTTATATTTGGTAGCATCGTTTGAGGGTTTTGAGTTCCTTCCTCAACCACCGACATTTTAGTGTAAATATTTCATGTATTTTCGTGATTTTCCATCCTTCACAGTCCCCTCAAAATGAATTGGAACTCATACGGCCTGCTCCTTCTGTTCTTATTTTCAGTTGTTAACTTCGGTATGTTCTTGTCCATATGTGCGAATTTAAAGTTTATATTGCATGGCATTGCTCAGTCAAATTTCTATATTTGAGATACGTTAAAGTAGGGTTGCCATCCGTCCGGGTTTCCCCGGATTTGTCCTAGTTTAGGGGGCGTCCGGGGGTCGTCCGGTCGGGGCTTTCAAAATATGTCCGGGTAAAACCCGGACCAATTTTTTTGTCCGGGTGTGTGAAGCTTGAGTGGCCGTGACGGAGATGAGCTATTAAATGCAAACCAGTTGTGGCCGAATTTTTTCGAAACATCTATATATTCTAAACTGCTCAAAATTGCATAGAAATATTTTTATATACCAGCTCACAATGCGAATGTAGAGTGATTTTTTTCGCTAGGGTCGCAATAATGAAGGAATGAGAGAAACTTGCTAAATACACATACGCTTTCTTCTCTGATCAAAATAAAGTCTAATTTTAAAGACTTGAGTTGTTCTGACTTTTACAAATTCATGATGAAAAATAAAGACATTTTGGAAAAAATTGGCAAGTCTGAAAAATTCCAAGTTAAGTTGAATCAGTAAAAAGAACTTGATCTCGTTAAAATTGAAACTTGTTACTTACTTTCGATTTATAGTTAATAAATAATTTAGACTTTTGGGTACCTAACCTATCTAACCGAAATAGATGACCTATCCTATAATTTACTATTACAATGTAGAATCTAGTCTATTTGATTTTTGATCTACCAAAAATTATCGTCATGAGTTGTTTTTTATTTGATGATACCAAAAAAAAAAAGTGTAAATTGTGTGTAATAGAATTCTCTTTGTTTTTTGTTGTTCTGTTTATATGGCAAACAAACAGTTTGAAGTTCAAATGAATGAAAAAATTACGATGTTAAAAAAATTTTACAGGGTGTCCGGGGAAAAAACAAAATTTCACAGAAATGTCCGGGGTTTTTAAAATTTTTGTCCGGCATCGGCAATTTAGGTGATGGCAACCCTACGTTAAAGGGTCTTCACACGATCCTTTCAGGAATCATTTCCTGCTCCGTTTTAGTCGAACTGTCAGTTCATCCATTTTTGTTAATTTCTTTTTAGATAATCCGTTCAGTTGTCAGTTCAAATCCATTTTAATATTATTTATTGATTATGCCGAAATTTAATAATCACAGTGAAACAATATTTAGTTACAATATGATATATTTGTCACCTAAAAAAAGAGTCTATATGAAATAAAATGAGAACGGAAATGAAACGAATCGGTTTGGCCATCCGTCTAAGTTTTCAGTTTCAACATCAGTTTCTGCTTTTTACATACGTAATGAACTGACTGTTCGACTGAAACGGAGACGGAAGTGAGAACTGAAATGATCGTGTAAAAAGAGAAGCCCCTGAAATTAATTCAATTAAATACACTGCACCTCACAACCCAGTTGAAAATAGTGAAATTAGTGGTTTATTGATATTTTTCATCTAGATTAAATATTTGATGTCAATATTTATATACGATAAAGTTACTTCCATCAAAGAACTGAAGAATTCCGGATAAAAACGCACTATAAATTATTATTGGGGCTAGGTGTATTATGTTAGGCTTATCTTATCACACTACAAAGAGTCTCAAGTACGGAATGATTCTTTTTATTTGGACGAGAGTGAAAACTATCAAGGTTTCAATATAATTCATTTCGTATCATCGCTTTTCAACATTACATATCTTCCGAAATGCTGTTCCAGAATATGAAATTCAAGGACATTTGACATAACTTGTTTGATTCAATTACAGTTGATCAAATATCTATTGAATAGTCGAACAAAATATTCCTTTGTATTTTGCATGAACGTGTTCAAGATTTGGATCATTCACTTTTTGCAAAAAATGAAAATATGAAATATTGTTATTGTATCCATTTTAATTTCTATTATTTTCTTTTCTCATTCAGAATGTATTGTATAATTAAGTCAGTAAGTTTTTAATTTATATTACTATCTTTTATCATTAGGAATATACTGTATAAGTAGGTAAGCTTGTAATTTCTATTATTTTCTTATTAAGAATGTACTGTTTGTTTCAACTTATTGGCCACTCCTCTTAGAATGAGAGGCGATGAAATTAACTGAAATACAGAGAAGAAAATACAAATCTCTGACACGTTTAACATTCACCATTAGCACACAGTGAATGTTGACATTATATATATACATATATATATATATATATATATATATATATATATATATATATATATATATATATATATATATATATATATATATATATATATATATATATATATATATATATATATATATATATATATATATATATATATATCTATATAATATATATATATATATATATATATATATATATATATATATATATATATATATATATATATATATATATATACATTATATATATATATTATATATATATATATATATATATATATATATATATATATATATATCTATATATATATATATATATATATATATATATATATATATATATATATATATATATATATATCTATATATATATATATATATATATATATATATATATATATATATATAAAATATTGAAGTTTCGCTTATCACTTGGTGAAACATGATTGAATACTGATATTCAAAATAAAAACACTTGACTTTAAGTTTCACAAATATATTGAATAAGAATTAACAATTAAATTAGTCAACTAGTTTCGGGTTATGGGCCCATTATCAAGACTTGATAATGGGCCCATAACCCGAAACTAGTTGACTAATTTAATTGTTAATTCTTATTCAATATATTTGTGAAACTTAAAGTCAAGTGGTTTTTATATATATATATATATTATATATATATATAATATATATATATATATATATATATATATATATATATATATATATATATATGTTTTAAGGGTATTATATAATTATATATATATATATATATATATGTATATATTATATATAAGATATATGTGTGTGAAATAGATATATATATATATATATATATATATATATATATATATTACTGTATAATGAATTTGTTACCTGTTTCTGCTATATAGGAACTATAAAGGTTTAGCTGTGACATAGTTTAATTTAATTTATTATTGCAAAAACCAATCGATAAGATTGTACGTTTTGGTGGAACATCCGCCTTCTTCAGAATTCAATATATAAAAACGACAAACAACCTTAAACATGTATACATAATCGAACACGTATACATAATCGATTGGTGGAATAATCTGTTCACTGACGGTAGATGTCGTTTAGTGTAACACGCTACGTAATGTTCGGATACTAATTTGGTCATTGCAATCGATTGATATCGAATACTTGCAGGATCCTAATAATAACCTATTTAGACGAAAGAGAAAACTATCAAGGTTTCAGTATAATTCATTTCACATCATCACTGTTTATTACATTTATTCAATGCGGCTGTTCTAAAAAACGAAATTCAAGGATAATCCACATAAGTTATTTTATTAAATCACAGCTAAAATAATATCGATTGAAAACTCGAACGAAAAGTCCTCCGAATTTTGTAGGAACGTAAATTAGATTGAGATCATTCGCTTTTTGCAAAAATAGTTTATTGTTTTATTAGGAGTAAAAGTGATACTTCTTGTGGCGAGACTTAATGTTTTTCGGCTGACGGCAGTGAGGCCGACAATTTTAGTCGAGCCACAAAAAGTGCTTTTCTCGGAATAAAACATGCGATTTTTTCTGCAAACGGTGTTCAAACGATAGAATTAAGATGATTTTTTTAAAAAAGGATTAGATGTGAAGAAACATAACTCAAGATTGCTTTGCTTACTGGTTTTGTAGATGTCAAGGCAACACAAATTTGACAATTCAACAGAATAATTGTCAGAAACATTTAAAGTCACTTATCTACGCATTATAGGACTGTACATTTTTGGAAAGTACCCGAGTATTGAGAAATGACTTGTATTAAAATATATAAAATTTTTCTCCCAGATTACATTATGTAAAAAGTGTACTTTTTTGTAAGTTCACGGCCGGACAAAAATGTAAAAACAAAAGAACGTCTGTGAAATCAAACTTCAACATTGAGAACTGAGGTTGAAAAAGTCGTCATTTTTTGACGTTTGCGGAAAAATTATATTATTGTATCAATTAATTCGAAACACAGCCTAGGTTAAACATCGGTTTTTCTGGCATATAAACTTCCGTTGCCAATATCGCAATGTGACACACTGGCCAAATTAGATAAGCAACAAATCACACGTGAATGAGTCGGACGGGAAACTATCACAACCACAATATTTCGTCCCTATATCTGCTCTGTTATCATTTACTGAAAAATACAATCATGCCTGACTTGAAGGAAGTGGATAGTTAACGAGAATGCGAAAAAATATTGATTTATTCGACCTTCCTCTACACGGGTGACAAAAAGTTGCGCCAGTAGGGTCGGGTCTTTCAGACCCTAATTCAATATATATATTTTTTTAAAATTTATTTTATCTAGTTTCATTTATGTTTTTTTTCGAGGTATAGGAGAGTTTTCTTCAACTTAAATAATAAGAAAGCCAATTTTCTCATTTTTTTATATTTTTAATAATTCAAATTAAATTTTTTTCTTTTATTAACATTAGTATCAAGAACAAAAAAAAAGTGATGAGAAAATGCCTGAACAAACAATGGCGATGTTAGGATTCTTTAAACAAGAGGTCATATAAACTTTGTCGACTGAAATAAGACAATTCAACAACAGGAATAATAAAGTTCATATGAAATATCTACCTACTACTCACTACATTCGGAACAAAAAATCACAACGTGCTCTAAATATAAGAAATTATTACATTCTTTACAGTAATATTTTGTTTTACGATCTTTACAATATATACGAATTCGAGATGTAAAATTTCTACGAATTCGGGATCTAAAATTTCTACGAAGTCGGGATCGGCAATCATCATCGGTATCTACTTCGACATCGGTTTTAACTTCCTCGAAAAATTTACCAAGTCTATTTACTTCAACTTCATAAGGATCCATAAAAAAACAAAATATAATGTGTACTTGTCCAGAAAATCACAATAAAGACAACTAAAAAATAACTCGAATATTCCCCGAATACTTACACCTACGCACGGGTTGGGTCTGACAAGACGTTTCTCGTGATCTATCTATACCCTAAGTAATAAACTTGACTGAAAACAATACTAATCGTTAGAGAAGGAGACTATCGAAAGGTACAGCAGGGGATCTCACCCAATTCAATGACATCAGAAAATAGCGCCATCAAAACAAAACGCCCAGTCTGTTAGACCCAACCCGTGCACTGAAAGTTGTCTCAGTATTCGATAAATTTTTTGGATCGAAATGTTTTATCGCTCTCCAGTCAGCTGGCCCTAAAAATGGAAAAACGTTATGTAAGAGTAACACTCTCAATGTCAGCCATATTTATGTGTATAAACGTATTGATATTTCAAAGACTATCCTTTCAACGCGGGCGGCATGTTTATTTTCGGAGACGGATAAATTCAGTACCTATGTGAATTAAAAACTATGTAATAATTCTTCTTTCTAGTATATAACTTATATAAGAAATTTTGTATCGCTGTTAGAATTGGTTGGTTATTATAGATTACATAAGCTGTTGAAGTTGAGAATTGATGATAATTATTACAAATAATCTACCTATTTATAGAGGCCTTATTCGATCAAAACTATATTATGCGAGTATTGTCAACTGCTCTGCTAGTGAATCAAATTTGATCCTCAACTATATACAAAACTCTTCCATTTGAATTTGTCTAGGTGCTTTAAGATCAAGTCCAATCGAGTCTTTGTTGTTCGAATCCAACAAAATGCCACTCTCATTGCGATGCCAATAACTATTATTTTCCTACTTCACGAAAGTTTCTGCTAACCCTGAGAATTCCTGTTATGAAATATTATCCAGGACCACCTCCCTTCCAGTTAATCGATCTTGCAATAGAAATCCTCTCTCCCAACTCTTGCGGAATCTAGTTAGCTATCTTTCTTTATTTTATGAAACCAAACCTATCTGCCAAAGCTCTTTCCCTCCTTGGACCAGAAGATTTGACCAATTATCATAAATCTTCTACTCCCTCATTATTCTTGAAACAGACATTCCTCAAGATAATAAACTCCAAAGATTACGACATAATCTTCTGTACAGATGCCTCAAAGGACGACTATAGCGTTGGATGCTCGGTATGTACTCTGGACGAGACAATTTCCAAATCTCGACTTTCAAAACACTGTTGCATTCACACAAGAGAATTATTCGCTATCCTTACTGCACTGGAGTAAATAAGAACTTCTAACTCAAATATTGTATTATGCACAGACTCCCTCTCGTCGATCCAATCTATTGAAGACATATTCTCTACAAAACCCCTTGTCCAAAACATACATACGGAAAGTGAACGTTTATTGGCCCAAGGAAATGCCATCACTTTTATATGGATCCCCTCACACGTAGGGATGAGAGGAAATGAGCTGGCTGACAAGATGGCAAAGGAATCACTCGGAGTAGATACCATCCGAGAACTACATTTGGCAGGTGATCTGAAAAATAGGTTTAAAAGACTAATAAAAAACAAAAGACAAAAGCTATGGAGCCTTTCTAACACCAAACTATTGTCAATAGAGACTGCTATAGACTCATATAGCTTGCCATGGATGAATAGAAGAAACAAAACTGTTATAGGAAGACTAAGAATAGGTCATACCCGCCTCTCCCATGGTTACCTAACAACAAGCAATCAAACTCAACCACTCTGCACCAAGTTTAATGTTCGGCTGACAGTCGAACATACCATACAGGACTGCCACGAATTTGATGGCGCTCGACAAGAATTTCACTTGGAAAACAGTATCACAAAAAACCTCTCATCAAATTCGAATCTTTATAATGTTTTTTCATTCTTAAAATCCACAAAACTGTTCCATCTCATATAGTTAGACTTAATACTGAACCTGTGCCAATAACCTAGTAGCTGAGGCACGATAATTTTTTTAAATAAATAATAATATTCTTACGGTAGTCGGGGGTCAAAATGATGAAGGAAGCACGACGCCGACGGTCAGGACCAATTTATAGCGTCATAGCTTGTATAGGGCTTTTAAACCAAGTCAAACTATAAGACCTTCTAGGCAAACACGTGTATCATTTTCATACACTTGGAATCTCAATTCAAGAAAGTCTTCCGATGATGAATAATTATTTTGAATCACCACAAATGTATTTTAAACTCAATCGTAATTCTAGATGTTCAAAAGTGGTTGGACCCCTGTCGGACCTTCGTCAACGGTCTACTTTATCAATTTAACACTAAGCAATAACTGCTAGGTTTTCAAATTATGATTTATGGACGAGTATCAAATTTCTAACGAATAATATATAAAATTGTTCATTGATACAGGATTGCTTATCAAGTATATATATATATATATATATATATATATATATATATATATATATATATATATATATATATATTTATATATATATATATATATATATATATATATATATATATATATATATATATATATATATATATATATATATATATATATATATATATATATATATATATATATATATATATATATATATATATATATATATATATATATATATATATATATATATATATATATATATATATATATATATATATATATATATTTATACATATATATACATATACAAATGAACAATTCCTTTATAAGGTACCTATCTTTATCCAGTATATTAATTCACGAATTTACTGGCTGTTATAGGTGTGTATTGAAATTGAAATAAAACAAAATAGTTCAGCATTAAAACAATTTATATATTGTCTTCTATATCTCCACGTTTAATATAATAAAATGACATTCATTCAAAAAACAAACTGCAGTTTCAATGTCTTGTGCCTTTTCTGTCCCAATGAGAAAAATCACAATTCATTGAAACTGCAGTTTTTTTTAATGAATGTCATTTTATTATATTAAACGTAGAGATATAGAAGACAATATATAAACTATTTTGATGCTGAAGAAGGAGGAAAGACCTCCGAAACGTCCAAACAATTTTGTTTTATTCCAATTTCAATACACACCTAGAACAGTCAATAACTTCGTGAAATAATATATATATATATATATATATATATATATATATATATATGATAATTTTAGAAATTTTCTTGGGATTGGGGCTTAGCTAAAATGAAGATTTATTTGTGTTTGCTATTCAATCATTTACTCCTTTATTCCATCATTACGGCTTTATATATATATATATATATATATATATATATATATATATATATATATATATATATATATATATATATATATATATATATATATATATATAACTGGTAGAAGAATGTTTGTTGCCTTTCTGTGACACTCGCTGCTATGACAATATTTTTTCTGCAAGTACAGGAGACGCTGGTAGTCAGTTATAGAGGTCTTATAGATGAATAAAGGAACAATTTTCAATGGATCAATCTATTGATTATTATGTACCTAAGCCAACAGGACGCAAGCTATCAGGGGTACCAATTTCTTTACATGAAAATTCACTTGCATTAGGCTTTTATGCATTAGATTGATAATAACAGACCCTTAGCATTCACAAATTGCTTCTGATACTGGAGTACTCATCAAAAATTTCAGGAGCTTTATTCAAATAGGATATTTAGGTTGATTATTTATAACTGTCTGTTTCACCAAGCACTTCATTTCCAAAATATTATCAGTATATATTATATAGCTATTTCGTGCAGAAACTATTCAGTCACCCAGAGCAATATTTGTTTATATTCGAATAAAAGTGTTCTATTATCAACACTTGATAAAAATGAAAATACGCACACTTTGATTATACTGTAAAATTCTTCAAAAAAACCAAAATTCTAATCTGCTTCATCACAAGATACACTGCTATTGGGCAATATCAAAAAGTCTAGATTGAATAAAAAAGCAGCTTATTCAATGATTTTGGTAGTGTGATTGTTGTCTTCATTTTCATCTATATTCAGGTAAACCAAGAACTTTTCTTTCAGAGAGTTTGAGAATTTCGAAAAATCCACAGCACCTTTTTAATTGTCACGAGGACTTCATTGCCTACTGTACTAGAAAGTGACCTTGAGATTTTGATGCTAACTGGTACGTCAGGCAAGGAAACACCCTTAAAATTGCGACAGCATTCAGTTCTACCTATATTTTTCTGCAGTCCTCAGTTTCGTTCTGTAACAATGTCACACTGCCTCCCGGCGTTCTGCGACCAGATATAAATATATATATATATATATATATATATATATATATATATATATATATATATATATATATATATATATATATATATATATATATATATATATATATAAAAATATATATATATATATATATATATATATATATATATATATATATATATATATACTCCTAAACATATATAAATATAGAGAAAAATTAAGATTAATATGAAAATATAATCAAAAATATATCCTGAACACTTGTCTTGTTTCTTATATGAATAGGGATGTGGGGGCTTGGCAAATTTGATGATAAATGTCGTTATGTGTCTTTTAACACGCTACGTAGTGTTGGTACACTAATTTGGTAATTTCAATCGATAGATATGGAATACTTGCAGGCCAAAACAACTTCATTAGTCAGGAACTACATAATGAATATCTGTTTTACAGATTATTCTCTCAGATATATATATATATATATATATATATATATATATATATATATATATATATATATATATATTTATATATATGTATATATATATATATATATATATATATATTTATATATATATATATATATATAAATATATATATATATATATATATAAATATATATATATATAATATATATATATATATATATATATATATATATATATATATATATATATATATATATATATATATATATATATATATATATATATATATATATATATATATATATATATATATATATATATATATATATATATATATATATATATATATTTATATATATATATATATATATATATATATATATATATATATATATATATATATATATATATATATATATATTTATATATATACATATATATATATAGGGTGTCCCACCAGAAACTGCATCGATGGATATATGGAAAACTAAACATAGGAAATATCTGAAAATTTGGCTGTGTACTAATGTCGATAGAAGACATCCGGCTAAAATATTTTCAATTTGATGGCACTTTCGGTTATACCGGAAGTAGGTATCAGCTTGCTTATTTCAAATAGGACACCCTGTATATTATTACAGTTTTGGATTCTTCACAAAGTTCTAGATAGATTTTATATATAATGTCCTATGCCTATCTTCAACTGTTTCGGAAATATTTGAATTTATTTGTCAAAAATTTCGTATGCAGATCGAGTAATAATCATATTTTTCTTCAAAAAAAACGGTATTATTGCCCAATAAAGATAAATTTTCTAATAGATGTGGTTCTGTTTTAGCGCAAGATGAATAGCATTTTGACATTTAATATACAGGGTGCTCAGGAAAGTATTACAAATATGGATGTTGAAAAACTACAAAAAGTCCATTTTTTCAAATGAATACCTACAACTTTTATTATTTTATTCGATTCAGTATCAAAAATAAGGGCTACTTTGTATAAGGTCTCCTATTCCTAAATCTTATAGTTTTCGAAATATTTGCAAATTAATGGTTTTAGGTTAAAAAAAATGATTTCCTGAAATTTTGTAATAGTAGGCGTGTGATGCCATATTTGTTCTCGGCCAGGTTACCATGGAAACAAATTCCAAAAAGATGTCATTATTCGAAAAAT